>MDKH01153809.1:0-35771 GCA_005239495.1 Nicotiana undulata
GTGCACCCGGTGTTTCATGTGTCTATGCTCCGGAGGTATATTGCGGATCCATCTCATGTACTTTATTTCAGCGGTGTCCTGTTGGACAAGGATTTATCGTATGAGGAGGAGCCAGTAGCCATATTAGCTCGGCAGGTTCGTCAGTTGAGATCGAAGAGTTATCCTTCGGTACATGTTCAGTGGAGGGGTTAGCCTGTTGAGGCAGCGACCTGGGAGTCCAAGTCCGATATGCGGAGCCGATATCCCCACCTTTTCCCTGATTCAGGTACCTTCTATGTCCGTTCGGGGACGAACGTTTGTTTTAGAGGTGGAGATTGTGATGACCCAAAAGGTCATCCTGTGTAAATTTAGCAAAAATAGTATTCCGAGGCCTGAAAGCCTCCGTTAATCTCACCTCGATGTGTGTGTGCAGCCCGAGCGCGTAGCCGGGAAGCTTTTATGTGGAAACTTGATAAACAGTTGAATTTATAACAATTAATTGATTAAAGTTGACTTTGGTCAACATTTTTTATAAATGGACCCGGACCCGTGATTTGACGATCGCGGAAGGTTCGTAGGAAAATATGGGACTTGGGCAAATGCCCGGAATCGAATTACGAGGACCCAAGTCCGAGAAATGAAGTTTTAAAGAAAATTGTTTTTTGAAAATAATAAAGGCTTATGAATATGACCTCGGTGTGAAACCTATGTTCTCGCGCCCGTATTATGGTTCCGGAGCCCGGAACAGGTTCAATATGTGTTATTTAAGTTATCTGTGAAATTTGGTAAGGAACGAACTTGATTTTACGGGTTTCGGATCAAAAATGGGAAATTGAGAGTTAAGGAAGTTTTGAGGATTTTCATAGAATTTGAAATTTAGCTTGGAGCGTGATTTTATGTTATCGAGGTCTGAATGTAATTCTGAGACCGGTAATGGTTCCGTTATGTCATTTATGGTTTGTCCGCAAAATTTGATGTCATTCCGAGTCGTATAGGTCGGTCCGGCGCATGTTTATAGAAATCAAGAACTTGAAGTTTCTTAATTTGTGGTTTTAGGGGTTTTGGGGTGTGATTTTGAGTTTTAGCGTTGTTTTGAGTGTTCCGTGGGCTCGAGCAAGTCTGTATAATAATTTGGGACTTGTTGGTATTTTTGAACGGGGGCTCGGGTGGGCCCATGTGCCTCCCGGACCCCCAACGGGGCTAAAACCCACCTAAAACAACTGCTGGTGCAGCTGTTGCTGGTGTGACCGCAGGTGCGATTGCTCAGCCGCAGGTGCGGGACCGCTCCTGCGGTCCCAGCCTCGCACGTGCGGAGGTTCCTCAGGTACGGTTCTTTTTTCGCAGGTGCGGCCTCCAACTCCGTAGGTGCGAACCCAGCTCCCCCGGCCCTTTTCCGCAGGTGCGGCCATTTCTTCGCAAGTGCGGTCCCAGGGTCGCAGGTGCGGAAACCCCTGTAGGCAGCCTGTATTTAAGTGTCAAAACTCGGGTTTCCTTCATTTACACCCATTCCAACCTCCATTGAAGGGTCCTAAGAGCTTGAGAAACCATTCCTCGACCCACTTCCAGTAGAGGTAAGTAATTTCACTCTATTTTACTAGTTTAATTCATGAATTGTCAAGGGGATTAACTACTAAATCTTATAAAAATCTAGGTTTTAAGTAGTAGATGGGATTCTTTTTTGGGAATTTGATGAACTATCCAATTAATTCTATGAATTCAAGTAGAAACATCATATTAATGATCCTTAGGCTATGGGTGAGTAATTCCTCCGAGAATTTTCGGGATTCGAGCATGCGGGCCCGGGGTCGAATTTTAGTATTTTTGGAAGAATAATAGAAAATGTATAATTAGGCTTTGGAATTTGTTTATTGAGTAATTATTGATCTTAATAAATCCATTATGTCTAGATATTATCGATTCGGAGTTGGATTCGAGAGGAAAGACTGTGATTGAGGCTTGACTTGCATTTTGGAGTCGAGGTAAGTGTTTGGCCTAACCTTAGCTTGAGGGAATAGGTATAGAGTCTTATTTTCTATGTGTTATTCATGTCCAACGTATAGGTGAGGTGACAGGTTCCTATATGTTGTGGTCAAGCATGCACGTAGGTCTAACGTGATGAATTATACCATGTTCTTAATATTCTCTGTATTATGAGTAATTGGTGATTTAGAAGTGATACCTTGATGTTGTTTCATGACATGGGGAGTTATTGTGTTATTTGTTTCAGTTGAGGCTTTTATTGTTGAAACTGTATTTCTGATGCGAGGTTGGTTATAGCTGAGTTCCTTGCTGGGACGATAGAATTTTATTTAGCATTTCCTTACACTTGAGATTTCTCATTGTTTATGTTCACATTATATTGTTGCTTTTATATTATCTATCGCACGAGGGGACATGTCGTGCTGATTGTTTATTATTTATCACACGAGGGGACATGTCGTGTTGATCGTTTATTATTTATCGCACGAAGGGACATGTTGTGCTGATTGTTTATTATTTATCACATGAGGAGACATGCCGTGTTGATCGTTTATTATTTATCGCACGAAGGGACATGTCGTGCTGATAGTTTATTATTTATCACACGAGGGGACATGCCGTGTTGATCGTTATTATTTATCGCACGAGGGGACATGCCGTGCTGATTGTTTATTATTTATCACACGAGGGGACATGCCGTGTTGATCGTTTATTATTTATTGCACGAGGGGACATTTCATGCCAAGTGTTACTATATATGCACGAGGGGACATTCCGTGCCGAGTGATTGCGAGATTATGCACGAGGGGACATGCCGTACCTTTTGCTGTTCATTATCTGTGTTGATGACGTTAAATTCCTTCTTTTACCTTTTTACATTTCAGTCATTACCCTGTTCTACCGTGCAAGCATTTTGTTGCCCCTTTTATCTATTTTTACTTGCTTATTTCTGTCGATATTTTCCTGTTATTATATAGAATTGCACAGGTACATATATTGTTGTCGGTCCTAGACTCGTCACTACTTCGCCGAGGTTAGGCTCGGCACTTACTCAGCACATGGGGTCGGTTGTACTGATGCTACACCTGCACTTCTTTATGTTGTGCAGACTACGCAGCCGGACCCGGTGGTCACTGACGGTCAGAGCATTTCATCAGTTCATACAGGAGACATCGAGGTAGACCCGCAGACGTTCGTTGGCCTTGGCGTCACCTTCTACCCTTCACTTTCAGCTCTGTCTCATCTTACAGTTAAAAGACTGTCATATGTACTTATTTCAGACCTTTGTATTTAGTGATCTCTTAGACAGTTCGTGAGTATGTGACACCAGTTCTGGGATATGTATATGGGTTTATTTCGAAGTTACTATATTATTTGTGGTAATTTGTTAGCCTTCATATTGTTGACCATCGATGCCTTAGTTATCTTGTTTGTTTTAGTTGTTAATGAGTTTTATTTAGTTCAATGTTGGCTTGTCTAGCGGGATCAACGTTAGACGCAGTCATGTCCCGAAGGAGGGATTTCGGGTCGTGACAACAACCTTGGTTTAGTTAATCAAATTTATTACAATCTTACAAAAATTATACTTGTTATTACTTCACTCCATTACAACACTCTTTTTAAGCTAACGAAATAGAATTACGATTTAAGTTAAGCTTCGCACTATTCAAGTAATCCTTTCACGCCTATTTCTTGTGGGATTCGACCCCAACCTAGTTGGGTTATTATATTTGACATCGACCGCTTTACACTATTTATTAAAGTTTAATTTGAGCTTATCAGTGGTTCTAAAAATACGTGATTCACTTTAGTACTAGTTGCTTAGATAATAGATGCCAAGTGTTGAAAAAGGAAAGTAAAATAAGAGCTTAAGAGCAGTGAGTTACGCAAACCAAGCTGCCGTGAATCGAGGTTTCGAGCCGGCATAGGCTAGGCCTCGAGGTCGAAACGATGTGCTTATTGGAGTCTTGAGTTAGTCGAGATAGGGCCTCGAGGTCGAGGGTAGGAGGCACTGGTGAATAACCGATGAAGGTCTAACAGTGCTAGGGGTCTTGAAGGCGGGTATTTATGATCTATGATGAATATTAAATGAAGAGAAATCAATGAAATACAATAAATGTAAAAAATAAATTAGTAAAGAGACATTAGAGGATGTTTGAGTTAGAGAACAGAGAAAGTTCTTGTTCCTTGTATTGAATATCATGTGTGCAAAAAATGACAAGGGTCCCCTTTATATAGGAGGGGGAATCCCAACATAGTACATATGCATTTATTACAAAGATATGCAGCTGGTGTAGCTATTTAATGTCACGGTACGAACTTGTACTATTCTTGCAGACTTGGTCGCGTTCGCCCTCGTGTCGCTTGCTCACGACAGTCACCGACATGCACTGCTCCGAGGTAGAACATAGGGAATACTCGGGGTCGGACCTCAAGATGTAGCTCGAGCCTTCTGCGGATGGGCTACGAAATGCCATAATAAATATAAAATTGGTCTCTCCGATTTTAGCCGTATACAATGTATTTTTTACTGCTCAGACCTTATTTACATTTATTAATCAGTGAGTTGGCGTACTCACATTACTCTTTGCACCTTGTGTGCAGATTCAGGTGCCAGGGTGTCACGACCCAAAACTCACAGGTCATGATGGCACCTAACTTGACCAGCTAGCTAAGCCAATTAATAAAAGAAACACCCAAATAAACTTAACAAAAATTAAATTAAGGATTTATCGGAACTTTTACAAATTTATTCAAGATCTGGTAGTACGAATCATGAGCTTCTAAGACTTAGAATATACAAAGCCGGTATGAATAAATACACGTTCTGTTTGAATACTACATGAATAGATTAATAATGTCTAAAACTACCAAGGACAAGTGGCAGCTTCTATACAGAATACACGAACATCTTCAGGGTCAGTCCCCAACTTCTTCAGCAGCTCCGCTCCAACAATTTGCATAGAGTTTGCAGAAGTGCAGTATCAATACAACCGACCCCATGTACTGGTAAGTAACTTGACTAACCTTGTCGAAGTAGTGACGATATTTTTAGTTAAAAGATACTCATTAATAAACACTATAATGTAAACTAGCAATAGAACCAAAAGACAGAATAATAAAATAGAGTACCCCATGCGACTGCAACAGGAAATAAACGAGTATCAGAAAGAATCACAATTTAAAAGTTTCCAACATCTCAACCGGCCCTTTCCTTAAAACGAAAGCCCATGAACCACAACAATCACCTCATATACTTTCATAGTGTGATAAATTTCTCAAGACATCAAGTCTAACGGCACAGCAACACCCTTCGTGCATTTATCTCATCCTCACCATATATGCGTAAAACAGTACCAACCAAATGATAGAAATACCGACAACAGAAATGACAAGGAAGGGAATATGGAAGCAGTAATAACAAACGAGAATGTATAGAAGAACATCAGTAACAGACTAAGCAGAGAGCACTGAGGTAATGACCACAATTAGGAAAAAAAAGGGTTATAGTTTCCATTAACTAGCATGATGGAGGCCTAAGTACAAATATAGCAAACAAGAAGGAAACACATGATCTTCACAAGAAAACAAGGACATGAAGGACTAGCACGGAGGAAGACTTACGCTAAGGTGCAACAGAATAGATACAACATGAGTATAATTATAAAATCAGGAAATAGGCATGGCATATGCAAGTTAAGCAAGAAAAAGGTATGGACAACACAACAACAATTAAGATAGAGGTCAAGTACGAGACAATAACAACATGTCACACAAAATATGTAATGACGACAATGACAACTCAAGGTAAAGGCGGAAATGTATACACGGAAAACAGATATCACATCATAATGCATGTCCCTCATCCTCACCTGCACAGAAAAACCCTTCGTTCCATGACCTAACAATATTAAAACCATAACAATATAAATGAAATGGCACGGCATCACCCTTCGTGCTTTTACTCTCAATAATATGGCACGGCATCACCCTTCGTTCTTTACGCTCTTCCTCACATGATAATGAATATAAACAATGGCCCGACATCACCCTTCGTGCTTTACACTCTTCCTCACATGATAATGAATATAAACAATGGCACGGCATCACCATTCGTGCTTTACACTCTTCCTCACATGATAATGAATATAAACAATGGCACGGCATCACCCTTCATGCGTTACGCTCTTCCTCACATGATAATGAATATAAACAATGGCACGGCATCACCATTCGTGCTTTACACTCTTCCTCACATGATAATGAATATTAACAATGGCACGGCATCACCATTCATGCTTTACACTTTTCCTCACATGACAATGAATATAAACAATGGCACGGCATCACCCTTCGTGCTTTACACTCTTCCTCACATGATAATGAATATAAACAATGGCACGGCATCACCCTTCGTGCTTTACACTCTTCCTCACCCAGCATATAAATATCAATAAAATGGCAAGGCAGAAAGTATATATATAATATCGAGGAGAGTGTTCAACGAATATTCCAAACAAAGTTCTCAATCACTGCTTTACAAGCCAACAATGTTTTAATGAACCCTCATGGGCCATAATTCAAGTACTTCCACAAATCTCACAATTTATTAGCAACACAGGTATAGAATCCAGCATCTAATAAAAATATCGCTCGTAGCAGTGTAGTAGTGATCATGCATAGAGATGACTAAACTAGACGCATCAATGTATTCCCAGAATTCTGTCAAATTTGATAAAGTTATGTTAGGCTAGATCTATGTTTCTAACATTTTATACCACGTTCTTAATATCTGTAAATTAAACGAAGCAAGGAAATTACGTAATTCTACAAAACACAATTACAACGTCATCTACCCCCGAGCATGATAAACCCTGGCATATACATATATGGTTGTCACCTCATATATGTATCACCCCCGCATGTAGCAAACAATGGAAAATAGGAGGAAAAATTTCCTCAACAAAGTTAGGCAAAACACTTACCTCGAACAAGTCAATTACATACCGAGCAAGCCAAGTGATGCTCCAAAAATGTCATCACGCGTGTAGTGACCTCCGAACATCTCAAAACTGAATTTAAGTGCGCGAATTGACTAATTTCTTCTAAAATTGCTAAAATAACGCCCAACATCTTCATCTCTCAGCACCATCTTCTTCCCCTCTCAAATCTACCATTTTTGGCCATCCTCACACACTGTGTTCTTTGGAGCTTTCCTCTTCATCATTTTTCATACTCTTTATCTTCTTCACAATTGTTTTTTCACACATATTCCAAAATATAAATATACTGATTTGCAGCTTATAAGATCACAAACCCAGCAAAAAGAAAATCACACAGCTCTTCTCCCCCATTCAATTCTTTCGAGATTTATAGAAACAACTGTTACCGTCACTTGGGCAAATTTAAATTGCAGCTTCATATACACAAAATTTGGTTTAATATCCCATAAATTACTCAACAGTCCAAATCAATTAGCAGCAATTTTTTTCTTCTAAAAACCTATATTCCTCTTCCATATAGCACGGCTATTAAAATCACAATACTGCAACTAACTCTAATTTCGAGCCACTGAAATATGGCGCTATATTTCTGGAAGGCAAATTTTAGGAGTTACCGGAGTAGACAAAAAACAGGGGTTTCGGAAAAGGAAAGAGGTATGACTCATTTCTTTTAAAAAGAAATTAATTAGGGCTAAAAAGTTTCACCAACGATAGTTTGGGATTGTTCAACATACTCCTACAAGAAGTGACGTGTGGAATTACAGGAAGGAGAGGTGACAGCATAAGTAGCAGGATACGTGGCCCTCAAAATACCGAGCGAAGTGCAGATACTTAAAACGACATGTCGGATTGTCACATCCTCCACCACTTAAACACACGTTCGTCCTCGAACGTGCCAGGAGTCTTTCCAAAGCTACCAACCCATGGTGTAACCTTACTAAGCACGAACCCGGGGGTGATCCCACGTCACCCTGATCCACATAAGCCTTCCAACACAACATAACTAGAGATCCTTATTTTGACCTTGGTCCTTAAACCGTAGAACTCAATCTCTATCATCCAGAATTCATTAGAAGACCAAATCCACAGCCACATACTGTATAAGTCTGATCAAGTTGTATCAAGTCACAACTATAACACAAGATGTAATCACATGACATACGTCATTTCTTTGACACTCACATTAGGAATTGCATACCATCATTACTGCCCAAAGAAAATCATATGGCAGTAGAAAACCTCATGCCGATTAGAACCTCGTTCAATACCTTCATACCCTACCGATGATGAAAGAAACACGCATAACCGCTTAACCACTCATCTGATCAATAATTCAATAAACTCACTCACCCGACCAAGGCCATAGTCCCCATCCTCAATAAAATATAGTGTTATTCTTCCAAACCTTCCTCATCCCAATACAATAGCACAAATCTCTGGTCTAGAAACCTCATCTCAACCAATACGAGCAGCCGCACCGACAAGCATCAACAATAAACATATGGAGCCACACACAACCTGGTTTCGTACACTACCAAGTAATAATTCAGACATGACCGATAACAGTAAGAAAACTAAATAAGAAAACTACTAAGCAAGTTAAGCAGATAAGGAAATTTTAGCATTTTACTATGAACTATTCTCAATAAGGTGAAAGCAAAATACACAAAATAGAAATAAGGAGCCACATTTCATCATTGTACCGTTGCGGCGTGCAACTCGATCCCATCATATCAATCCATATAGGGTACCCTTCGAGCCATAATACTCGTGCTCACTGATCACATGTGCATCAACACAAGCACAACAGAGTGTACAAAATATAACTGTAGGGAAAATCATTAGGAACACACAATACTGAGAAAGTCAAGCACAACTATGGTGCAATAAGAAAATCAACATCACAAGGGCCACCTCACCCATAGTGACATGAGGCCTAAACTGAATCACAATATGCGTGCGAAGAATCATGTAACCCTCACAACCCACCATAGCGTAAGAGAGAAACATATGACAAAAACCAAGGCGCGAATAACATCCACTCCACCCGATGATATACATGTGGCATCAACTGCGCAAAAGCAAGCAAATCCAACCTGATACAGAATACACACCCTCACTAGGGTCAAAATAATCCCCAAACCAAATTCTGATCATCCTCAGACAAGTAATAAACCTTCCAAAAGTCCATAGCAACCTTTCCATAACACCTACCATTAATCATCCAATCTTCTACACTCTTTCACAACTACCAATCAAGGAATAGTCCGCAAATAAGAACATTCAGTCTCTGAGCCTCACGAATACCAGAATTTTCATATCCAATCTCAATACCACTTATCAGATAGAAGACACATAATTCATACTCCATCATCTCACGGAGAAACACCCATAAGCCGAAACACAATGTGCTTGCCAACAGGCAAACTCTACTTTGATGGGAATCCCATAGTGCCAACGAGACTTCAAACACCCGTAATTTTCTGAGACGTCAAGAACTCGTATCCTTCCCTCCAAAACTAAACATCAACCTTGTACATGAAACGTTTCAACCCCACACGGTAAATCACCTCTAACATGCTAACTCGCAACACTACGAAAGTCTCTAAGTCAACTCTGAACCATAAGCATTATAGCTCCTATACATGTAGAAAACATCAACTCCGACTGTGGTCATAACCATGATAAATTCTCCGAAACTCAGTAATACATAATCGAGTAATCAGAACCAATCACCTCTAACTCAATCGAGTCACGCATGCCAACCCGAAAGCAACTCAATCCTATATGACTGCCCTAAGGGAACTTCCTAGGAACCCAAAGAAATTTCTTGTATCACTCCAACATTGACATGTAGACCTTCCTTGAAAAGGAAATGCTGCAGATCCGATTACCATTCGCTACCATTTCAAGCCCACCCGCAAACAAATTCTAAAATCCTTAAAGGCTACATAAGACCCGGAATTCTCCAGAACCTTCTCGATAACTACTCATCTTACTCTGATCTCCAATACACAACTAATACGCATCGAGCAACCCGTGCTTCGCCAGCATATGACCATCCAAAGAAATAACCAAGCAACATCTCGGTCCAAAAACGGATACGGTCCATGACCCTACAATCTGATCATCATTGGCAGACTCTACCACTTAGCTCGAAGCCATAGATCACCTCATCGGCACCACAAAGTACCATATCTTCACAGCATGACCCGATCCCGCACGACTGTTTAGCTAAATACTTTATAAACTCATGCAATATTGGTCGCTCTGCCAAGCGCTTACCCATCATTGCAATAGTCAAACAACTTCCCCAAATGCTCTGCAATGATCACATATGCACTCCACCGAATGGAAACGTCACACGAGCCACACGATCCAAACTCATCATTTAGGAGATGGCCCACGGTTATACTCAAATCGACACCTTGCCATGAACCTACCTTAGTCACAATAGCCTGGCCACCAGCCAATCTTCCCAAATCTGTGTTTACTAACCAGTCATATGAACCCGCCACATACCACAAATGAATGACTAGAATATTTAACCATGCATCTGCTTCTGAGGCTAACAACACATCATAATCTATCTACAGCATCACCGATCATTGGCACATAACGAATACTGAGTGTGAAACACCATACATGAGTTATTGGAAGGAGTCAAAGTTGTAGATTTCAAGTTGAAATAAGGACGCACGATAAGGAAAGAAGAAAGGGATTTTTTTCCTAAATGCCATGTATCCTCCCGAAGATAAGTATGGATGTCATCATACCGACCCACGGAACTCTACTAGACACTTGCTCATGACTCGTAGAACCTACAAACCTAGTGCTCTGATACCAACTATCACGACCCAAACATCACAGGTCATGATGACACCTAACTTGATTCGCTAGGTAAGCATATTAATAAAAGAAACACCTAAATAAACTTATTGAAAATTAAATTAGAATTTATCAGAACTTTTATAAATTTACCCAAGATCCGGTAATACGAATCATGAGCTTCTAAGACTTAGAATATACACATTTGGTATGAATAAATACACATTATGTTTGAAAACTACATGCAATTATTAATAATGTCTAAAACTACCAAGGACAAGTGGCAGCTTCTATAATGAATACACAAACATCTTCAGGGTCATCCCCCAACTTCTTCAGCAACTCTGCTCCAACAGTCTGCACAGAGTGTGCAGAAGTGCAGTATCAGTACAATCGACCTAATGTACTGGTAAGTATCTTGACTAACCCGGTCGAAGTAGTGACGAGATTTTTAGTTAAAAGATACTCATTAATAAACACTATAATGTAAGCTAGCAATAGAACCAAAAGACATAATAATAGAATAGAGTACCTCATGCGACTGCAACATGAAATAAACGAGTATCAGAAAGAATCACAATTTAACAATTTCACACATCTCAACCGGCCCTTTCCTTAAAATGAAAGACCATGAACCACAACAATCACCTCATATACTTTCATAGTGTGATAAAGTACTCAATACATCAAGTCTAACAGCACGGCAACACCCTTCGTGCATTTATCTCATCCTCACAATATATGCGTAAAATCGTACCAACCAAATGTTAGAAATACCGACAATAGAAATGACAAGGAAGGGAATATGCAAGCAGTATAATAAACGAAAATGTACAGAAAAACATTAGTAACAGACAAAGTAGAGAGGATTGAGGTAATGTGTCACGACCCAAATCCTAAATCAGGTCGCGATGGCGCCCAACACCGATGTTAGGCAAGACAACATCAATTTACTAGTGAGTTTCATTTAATTTACCAAAATATTTCTGTCACTTACCAAATTCAGATTTAAAACATTAAGTAAAAACGGCAACTTAGGCCATTTTAAAAAGAAATAGCCATAAAAGTCATAATTAATATTTACAGCCCAAAAATATAATGTTTATTACGTGCGTGCCAGGAACTAGTGTCACATGTTTACAGGCATCTAGTAGAATGAGAATCCAAAAGAATACAAGTCTGCACTACTGTCTGAGGAAAACATAGATAGATATAACAAAAAGAAAGAAAACTCCAAGGTGCTGCTGGAAGACGTCAAGGAAAGCAGCTCACCGAGAAGTCCAAACAAAGTACAAGTCAGGGACGAGCTCCGGACTGATACCCAGATGCACCTGACTCAGAACATGTACAATTAAGTACAGAAGTGTAGCATGAGTACATAAACAATATGTACCCAGTGAGTATCCCGTCTAATCTCAAAGAATTAGTGACGAGAAGTCGACGTGATGCTTACTAGGGTCAAAATAATATAGTTTAAATGTAAGTCTAAGCAGGAATAGAAGTCATAAATAATAATGAAGACATGAGCATCAAATAACATTTACAACTACCTTTACGTGTCAAGTTCTCTAGCATATACATTACCTAGTTTTCCTATTTCATGATATTCAACAGACACACATTCACATAACACCCAACAATTTACAAACACAGGATATGTCGTGAACGTACGGCCGATACGATGCGAAAATAAATATGCAATGCCGAAGGGCGAACGGCTCGAAGCATAGATGCATCTGTTACACCGCTCGCGAATCGAACATGCGACGCGGTTGACATATAGTAGGGCTACCCCACTCACGAATCATACATGCGACACGGATACCCGTATACATACACATAATTAACAGGAAATCATTAATTTAGTAGAGAATATACTTACAGAAATGGATTCAATAATATAACTTTCGGAATGTAACTACCTAGATGTCCACTTAATAATTCAAGGATATTAGGCAACCTAAACTACATTTAAGATTACAGGTACGGCATATAAAGCATGCTTGTGAATCCTAAAACTACCCAGCATAACATAATAGTAGCTACGGACGGACTCTCGTCACTTCGTGCGTGCGTAACCCCCGCAATTAAAGACATGCAATCATTTATATTTACCTATGGGGATAATTCCCTCTTACAAGGTTAGAAAGGAGACTCACCTCGTGTCAAGTCTACCTTCCGGATCAAGAACGCGCCCGAAACTCCAAATTCGTCTCCCAAGGACTCGAAACTAATCAAATATTGCATAAATAAATTAATCTATACTCAAAAGTATGAAATTCCTCTAATTAAATGATTATTTCAACCTAAATTGAAAAATTCCAAAATACACCCCCGGGCCCACATGCTCGGATTCCAAAAAATATTGAAGGAAACACTCACCCATAGCCTAAGGATCAACATTATATAGTTTTTGTATGATTTCATAACTAATTCTTTGGTAATTCCCTCATTTTCATAAAAACCTAGGTTTTACTCTAACCCATGATTTTTACTAATTTAAGGTGTTAATCTACCTAGGAATTTAAGTATTAAACTTAATTTGTAGTAGGAATTACTTACCTTACAGTAGCTAGGTCGAATGTCTTCTTTACAAGCTCTAAAAATAGCCAATTATGGAAGAAAATGGTGAAAAATGGCTGAGTCCCGTGTTAAATGCACACTGCCCAGCTGCCCCTTATATGCAAAAGCAGCAGGGGTAGTGCGTTCGCGAAGAACAACTAGACAGGACCCTCTGAGGCCTTCTATGCGAACGCGGAGGGGTCTATGCGAACGCATAGGCTAGCTAGGCTAGGCCTACGCGAACGCGGTGAGGGAAGGTGCGAACGCAGAGAAGAAAAGTTGGGCCAGCCCACAGCCTTCCACTATGCAAACACGTGCATGCATGTGCGATCGCATAGGGAATTTTTCCACCCCTGCCAACTCCTTCTATGCGAACGCATGAGTACACCCGCAAACGCATAGAAGGAAACCAAACACAGAAAATCTTGTGTTTGGCACTTAGCTCTGAGGGGTCCGAAACTCACCCGAGCCCCCCGGAACCCCGTCCAAAAGCACTGATAAGTCTGTATTCACGATACGGACTCGCTCAAATTCTCGGAACGCGAAAAACAATAATGAAACTAAGAATCTGACCCCAAAACCAAATTTAATCAAACTTTGAACTTCAAGTAATTCGCTTCTATTACGCCGAACCTACCTATACTACTCGGAATGACCCCAAATTTTGCAAGCAAGTCATAAATGACATAACGGAACTATTTCCGGACTGGAAATTCCGTTTGGACCTCGATAACACAAAAACACGTTCCAAACCTCAAATTTTGAACTTAAGGAATCATATTTCTCTATTTGGCGCTAAAACGCTCCCCGGTCATCCAAAACTCGTTCTGAACATACGCCTAAGTCCGAAATCATCAAACAAACCTACCGGAACCTTCGAATCTCGATTCCGAGGTCGTTTGCTAAAAAAATTGACCGAAGTAAAACTTGGCCTAAAAGGCTAACCTTAAGGAACTAAGTGTTCCTAAACCATTCCAAACTCCTCCAAATCTCGTACCACCCGTCCCCGCAAGTCATAAACCAGTAAAAGCGACTACGGGAGGTCTCATTTAGGGGCACGGGGTCCTAGAATGAAAAATGACCGGTCGGGTCATTACATTCTCCACCTCTTAAACAAACGTTCATCCTCGAACGGGTCTAGAATCATACTTGGAGTTCTGAATAGGTGTGGATATCTGCTGCGCATGTCCTCCTCGGTATCCCTAGTCGCCTCCTCGACTGGTTAGCCCCTCCACTGGACCTTTACAGCGGAAACCCTCTTGGACCTCAACTGGCGATCCTGCCTGTCAATAATAGCAATTGGCTCCTCCTCGTAGCCCAACCTCTCATCTAGCTGAATGGTGCTGAAATCTACCACGTGAGAGAAGTCGGCATGGTACCTCCAGAGCATGTACACATGAAAGACCGAATGAATTCCTGATAAACTGGGAGGTAAAGAAAGATCATAAGCAACCTCTCCAACTCGCCTCAACACCTTGAATGGACCTATAAACCTCGGGCTCAGCTTGCCCTTCTTCCCAAACCTCATAATACCCTTACTCGGCGAAACTTTCAACAGAACCTTCTCTCCCTCCATAAATGATACATCACGCGCCTTCTTATCCGCGTAACTCTTATGTCTGGATTGTGCTGTGCGAAGCCTCTCCTGAATCAGCTTCATTTTCTCCATAGCATCCTTCACCAGGTCGGTGCCATATAACTTAGCCTCGCCAGGCTCAAACCACCCGATAGGAGAACGACATCGACGACCATACAAGGCCTCAAATGGTGCCATCTCAATGTTGCACTGATAACTATTATTATAAGCAAACTCGGCCAAAGGCAAGAACTGGTCCTACTGACCTCCAAAGTCGATCACATATGCCCTGAGCATGTCCTCCAATATCTGAATTTTCCGCTCCGACTGCCCAACAGTCTGAGGGTGAAATGTTGTGCTGAGCTCTACCCAGGTGCTTAACTCGCTCTGCAATGCTCTCTAGAAGTGCGAGGTGAATAGAGGACCTCGATCTGATATAATGGACACAGGCACACCGTGCAACCGAACTATCTCCCGAATGTAGATCTGGGCCAACCTCTCTGAAGTATAATTAGTAGCTACTGGAATGAAATGTGACGACTTGGTCAACCTGTCCACAATGACCCAAACCGCATCAACCTTCCGTAAAGTCTGAGGCAACCCAACTACGAAGTCCATAGTGATGCGCTCCCATTTCCACTCAGGTATAGGCATCTGCTGAAGTAGGCCTCCTGGTCTCTGGTGCTCATACTTAACCTGCTGGCAATTTAGACATCTAGCCACATACTCCACTATGTCTTTCTTCATCCGCCTCCACCAGAAATGCTGCTTCAAGTCACGATACATCTTCGTATCACTAAGATGAATAGAATACCGTGAACTGTGAGCCTCCTCTAGAATCCTCTCCCTCAGGCCATCAACATTAGGAACACATAAGCGACCCTGAAGTCTCAGAACTCCATCCTTGCCAATAGAAACCTCATTGGCACCGCCCTGCACCACTGTCTCCCGTAGCTCTGCCAAGCGCGGATCATCAAACTGCCGAGCCTTGATCTCCCCCAGTAATGAAGACTGAGCAACCATACGTGCAAGAACTCGGCGGGGCTCTAAAAGGTCCAACCTCACCAAGAGATTAGCCAAGGACTGAATGTCCAAAGCTAGAGGTCTCTCCTCCGCTGAAATATAAGCCAAGCTACCCATACTCTCTGCCTTCCTGCTTAAGGCATCTGCTACCACATTTGCCTTGCCCGGATGATAAAGAATGGTGATGTCATAATCCTTCAGCAACTTAAGCCACATGTGCTACCTCAAATTAAGATCCCTCTGCTTGAACAAGTGCTGCAAGCTGCGGTGGTCTGTATAAACCTCACAAGACACCTCATACAAGTAGTGCCTCCAAATCTTAAGAGCATGAACAATCGCCGCCAACTCCAAATCGTGCACAGGATAATTTTTCTCGTGAACCATCAGCTGAAGTGAAGCATATGCAATAATTTTCCCCTCCTGCATCAACACACATCCCAAATCGATGCGTGAAGCGTCACAATATACTGTATACATCCCAGAACTGGAAGGCAATACAAGAACTGGTGCTAAGGTCAATGTTGTCTTAAGCTTCTGAAAGCTCATCTCACACTCGTCGGACCATCAGAACGAGGCATTCTTCTGAGTCAATCTAGTCAGGAGCCGCAATGGATGAAAAGCCCTCCACAAATCAGCGATAATAACCTGCTAAACCCAAGAAGCTCCTGATCTCTGTAGCTGAAGTAGGGCGTGTCCAAGTCTGAACTGCATCAATATTATTAGGATCAACCTTGATACCCTCTACGGATACCACATGTCCCAAGAACGCCACATAATCCAACCAAAACTCACACTTGGAGAACTTAACATACAACTTCTGTTCTAGCAAAGTCTAGAGCACAACTCTCAAATGTTGCTCGTGCTCCCCCAGACTATGTGAGTAAATCAGAATGTCATCAATAAAGACAATGACAAAAGAATCAATATAAGGCCTGAACACCCTGTTCATCAAGTCCATAAATGTTGTTGGGGCATTAGTCAAGACAAAGGACATTACCAGGAACTCATAATGACCATATCTCGTACGAAAGGTCGTCTTCGGAACATCTGAGTCCTGAATCGTCAGCTGATAGTACCCCGATCTCAAGTCAATCTTAGAAAACAATCGAGCACCCTGCAACTGGTCAAACAAATCATCGATACGCGGCAACGGGTACTTATTCTTTATGGTGACCTTGTTCAACTGGCGGTAATTAATACACATCCGCGTAGTCCCATCCTTCTTCTTCACAAATAGCACTGGAGCACCCCAAGGCGATACGCTCGGTCTGATAAACCCCTTAGACAACAACTCCTCAAGTTGTTCCTTCAATTCCCTCAATTCTTTCAGAGCCATACGGTATGGGGGAATAGATATAGGCTGGGTGCCAGGAGCTAATTCAATGCAAAAATCAATGTCATGATCCGATGGCATGCCTGGAAGGTCTGAAGGGAATACATCAACAAACTCTCGAACTACTGGAACTGAATCAATCGTTGGAGACTAGGTGGTGGTATCCCGCACATAAGCAAGATAATCCAAACAACCCTTCTCGACCATATGTCGAGCCTTTAGGAAGGAAATAACCCCACTAGATGCACTAACTAAGGAACCTCTCCACTCCAATCTCGGCAACTCGGGCATGGCTAGAGTAACAGTCTTGGCATGGCAATCTAGAACAGCATGATAAGGAGATAGCCAATCCATGCCCAGGATGACCTAAAAATCAACCATATCAAGCAATAGGAGGTCCGCTCTAGTCTCGAGCCCACATAAGGTAACCACACAGGACCGATTAATCCGATCCACAACCACAAAATCGCCCACAAGAGTGGACACATAAACAAGAGTACCCAAGGACTCACAAGGAATATCCAGGAAATGAGCAAACAAAGCTGATACATATGAACAAGTGGATCCTGGATCAAATAATACCGATGCATATCTACCACACACATAAATAATACTTGTGATCACGGCATCTGAGGCTACTGCATCTGGTCTGGCCGGGAAAGCATAGAATCTAGCGGGAGCACCGGAAGACTGACCCTCACTAGCATGAACATGAGTTTTCCGTGCTCCCCCTGTCTGGCCTCCACCTCTGGGACGACCCCTACCAGCATGTCCTTCACCTCTAGGTGACCGGACTGCTGGTGTTGAGCTCATAGGCTGGTAACCCTGCTGCACTGCCTTGCCCTAAAGCCTGGAACAAGTCCTCTTAATGTGGCCTGGATCCCCGCATTCATAACATCCCCTCGGTACCATGGCTTGTTGTCCTGAAGAACATCCCTGAATAGCTGGAGGGCGGTATGAACTCTCTGGCATAGCACTGAAATAAGGACTGGAAGATCCATGATGACCAGAATATCCGCCGGAGGAACCCTGAATAGTTGGCGGGTGGTAAGGACTCTCCGGCATGGCGCTGAAATAAGGCCTCGATGGGACACCTCGTGGAGGTGGTGTGGGTGCTGAATATGGAGGCCTACTAGGCTGGACCCTACCGAAATGACCTCTTCCTCTGGCTGGAGCACCTTTGAAATCCCTAGAGAATATAGCTCTCTTATCCTACTGACTCTGCTCTCTGACCCTCTATCGATAACCCTCAATATGGCGAGAAATTTCGACCACCAGCTGATAGGGAGTCCCCATATCCACCTCTCGGGCCATGTTGTCCCTAATACCTGAGTGAAACCTAGCCAGAAATCTCCGCACTCTCTCTGCATCAATAGAAAGTATCATGAGTGCATGTCGAGACAGCTCAGAAAACCTAGCCTCATGGATAGTCACGGACATCTGACCCTGCTCCAGCTGCTCAAACTGATACCGCAGCTCTTCCCTCTCGGAGGGTGGAATATCTCTGTCCAGGAACAACTGAGTGAACTGCTCCCAAGTGAAGGGGGAGAATCTGCCGGTTTGCCAAGCATATAGGACTTCCACCATCTGCGGGCCCTGCCCTCTAACTGGCAGGTAGTGAAATCAACTCCATGGTACTCCAGTATCCTCATGTTGTGCGGTCTGTCCCTGCACCTATCAATAAAGTCTTGTGCGTCCTTATGACGCTTACCCCCGAAGATATGAGGGTGCAATCTGGTACATCTATCCAATAGCTTCTGCGGATCACCGTCCGTAGTTGGTCTGGGCTCAAGTGCTACTGCTACTAGCTGGGGCCCACCCACGGGCAGTGTACCGGGGATTTGATATACATCCACTGCATGACCTACAGCCTGAGTAGTAGGGTCTGGGTCCCCCCTCCTGCCTGAGATATGGCAGGATCCGCCGAAAATCAATCAGCTTGGGTCATGGTGTCCATGAACCGCATCATACGGCCCATGACCTCCTAGAATCCTGGCGTCGTCATAAATTCCAACGGGCAGGATCTGTTGGGGGCACCTCGCCCTGCTCCTCAATAATGGGATCCGCTGGTGGTGCAACTGGAACAGCTCTGGGATGCCCTCGTCCCCTACCTCAGGTCGGTGCCCTCCCCCGACCTCTACCACGGCCTCGGATAACGGAGGTAGTGGCCCCTCCCGGGTCTGGAATGTCGGTTGCACGCGTCCTCACCATCTGTGAGAGAATAGAAGAGTGAGATTTAGTATACCATCAAATTCACGATAGAAGATGAATAAAGAGAGATTTCCTAACACCCCATAGCCTCCCGAAGATAAATACATAAGACTCTGTACCGATCCGCAAGACTCTATTGGGTTTGCCCGTAACATGTGAGACATACGTGAACCTAGAGCTCTAATACCATATTGTCACGACCCAAATCCTAAATCAGGTCGTGATGGCGCCCAACACCGATGCCAGGCAAGCCAACATCAATTTACTAGTGAGTTTCATTTAATTTACCAAAACATTTCCGTCACTTACTAAATTCGGATTTAAAACATTAAGTAAAAACGGACAACTTAGGCCATTTTAAACAGAAATAGCCATAAAAGTCATAATTAATATTTACAGTCCAAAAATATAATGTCTACTACGTGTGTGTCAGGAACTAGTGTAACAAGTTTACAAGCATCTAGTAGAATGAGAATCCAAAAGAATACAAGTATGCCCTACTGTCTCAGTAATATATAGACATCTATAAAAAAAAAAAAAAAAAACTCCAAGGTGCTGCTGGAAGACGTCAAGGAAAGCAGCTCACCGAGAAGTCCAAACCAAGTACAAGTCAGGGACGAGCTTCGGACCGATACCCAGATGCACCTGCCTCAGAACCTGTACAATTAAGTAAAGAAGCGTAGAATGAGTACATAAACAATATGTACCCAGTGAGTATACCGTCTAATCACGAAGAAATAGTGACGAGAAGTCGACGTGATGCTTACTAGGGTCAAAATAATATAGTTTAAATGTAAGGCTAAGCAGGAATAGCAGTCATGAATAATAATGAAGACAGGAGCATCAAATAACATTTACAACTACCTTTACGTGTCAAGTTCTCTAGCATATAAATTACCTAGTTTTCCTTTTTCATGAAATTCAACAGACACACATTCACATAACACCCAACAATTTACAAACAGAGGATATGCTGTGAACGTACAGCCGATATGACGCGAAAATAAATGTGCATTGTCGAAGGGTCGAACGGCTCGAACAACAGATTCATCTATTACACCACTCGCGAATCGAACATGCGACGCGGTTGACATAATAGTTGGGCTACCCCTCTCGCGAATCATACATGCGATGCAGGTACCCGTATACATATACATAATTAACAGGAAATCGGGAATTTAGTAGAGAATATACTTACAGAAATGGATTCAATAATATAAATTTCGGAATGTAACTTCCTAGATGTCCACTTAATAATTCAAGGATATTAGGAAACCTAAAATACATTTAAGATTACAGGTACGACATATAAAGCATGCTTATGAATCCTAAAACTACCTGACATAACATAATAGTAGCTACGCACGGACTTCGTTACTTCGTGCATGTGTATCCCCCGCAATTAAAGACATGCAATCATTTATATTTACCTATGGGGACAATTCTCTCTTACAAGGTTAGAAAGGAGACTCACCTCGTGTCAAGTCAACCTTCCGGATCAAGAACACGCCCGAAACTCCAAATTCGTCTCCCAACAACTCAAAACTAATCAAATATTGCATAAATAAATTAATCTATACTCAAAAGTATGAAATTCCTCTAATTAAATGATTATTTCAACCTAATTTAAAAATCCCAAAATACACCCCCGGGCCCACATGCTCGGATTCCAGAAATTTTCGAAGGAAACACCCACGCATAGCCTAAGGATCAACATTATATAGTTTTTGTGTGATTTCATAACTAATTCTTTGGTAATTCTCCCATTTTCATAAAAACCTAGGTTTTACTCTAACCCATGATTTTTACTAATTTAAGGTGTTAATCTACCTAGGAATTTAAGTATTAAACTTAATTTGTCGTAGGAATTACTTACCTTACAGTAGCTAGGTCGAATGTCTTCTTTACAAGCTCTAAAAATCGCCAATTATGGAAGAAAATGGTGAAAACAAAATGGCTAAGTACCGTGTTAAATGCACATTGCCCAGCTACCCCTTATATGCGAACGCAGCAGGGGCAGTGCGTTCGCGAAGAACAACTGGCCAGGCCCCTCTGAGGCCTTCTATGGGAACGCGGAGGGGTCTATGCAAACGCATAGGCTAGCTGGGCTAGGCCTACGCGAACGCGGAGAGGGAAGATGCGAACGCAAAGAAGAAAAGTTGGGCCAGCCCACAGCCTTCCCCTATGCGAACGCGTGCATGCATGTGCGATCACATTGGGCCTTTTTTAGCTGGGCTAGGCCTACGCGAACGCAGAGAGGGGGGATGCGAACATGGAGAAGAAAAGTTGGGCCAGCCCACAGCCTTCCCCTATGCAAACGCGTGCATGCCTATGAGATCGCATAGGGCATTTTTCCACCCCTGCCAACTCCTTCTATGCGAACGCATGAGCACACCCGCAAACGCATAGAAGGAAACCAGACACAGAAAATTTGGTGTTTGGCACTTAGCTCTGAGGGGTCCGAAACTCACCCGAGCCCCCCGGGACCCCGTCCAAAGGCATTGACAAGTCTGTATTCATGATATGGACTCGCTCCAATTCTTGGAACGCGAGAAACAACAACAAAACTAAGAATCCGACCCCAAAACCAAATTGAATCAAACTTTGAACTTCAAGTTCTAGAATTCACTTCTATTACGCCGAACCTACCTATACTACTCTGAATGACCCCAAATTTTGCAAGCAAGTCATAAATGATATAACGGAACTATTCCCAGTCTCGGAATTCCATTTGGACCTCTATAACACAAAAACACGTTCCAAACCTTAATTTTGAACTTAAGGAATCATATTTCTCTATTTGACGCTGAAACGCTCCCGGGTCATCCAAAACCCGTCAGAACATACGCCCAAGTCCGAAATCATCATACGAACATACCGGAACCTTCGAATCTCGATTACGAGGTCGTTTACTGAAAAAGATGATCGAAGTCAAACTTAGACTTAAAGGTCAACCTTAAGGAACTTAGTGTTCCTAAACCATTCCAAACTCCTCCAAATACCGAACCACCCGTCCCCGAAAGTCATAAATCAGTAAAAGGAACTATAGGAGGTCTCATTTAGGGGCACGGGGTCCTAGAACACAAAATGACTGATCGAGTCGTTACATAATACCCACAATTAGAAAAAATGGGTTATAATTTCAATTGACTAGCATGATGGAGGCCTAGGTACAAATATAGAAAACAAGAAGGAAACACATGATATTCACAAGTTAACAAGTAAGGACATGAAGGACTAGCACGGGGGAAGACTTACGCTAAGGTGCAACAAAATAGATACAACATGAGTATAATTATAAATTAGGAAATAGGCATGACATATGCAAGTTAAGCAAGAAAAGAGTATGGAAAACAAAACAACAATTGAGATAGAGGTCAAGTACGGGACAATAACAACATGTCACACAAAATATGTAATGGCGACAATGACAACTCAAGGTAAAGGCGGAAATGTGTACACGGAAAACAGATATCACATCATAATGCATGTCCCTCATCATCACCTGCACGGAAACACCCTTCGTGCCATGACCTCACAATATTAAAACCATAACAATATAAATGAAATGGCACGGCATCACCCTTCATGCTTTTACTCTCAATAATATAGCACGGCATCACCCTTCATGCTTTATGCTTTTCCTCACATGATAATGAATATAAAATATGGCACGGCATCACCCTTCGTGCTTTACACTCTTCCTCACAGGATAATGAATATAAGAAATGGCATGGCATCACCCTTCATGCGTTACACTCTTCCTCGCATGATAATGAATATAAACAATGGCATGGCATCACCCTTTGTTCTTTACACTCTTCCTCACATGATAATGAATATAAACAATGGAACGGCATCACCCTTCGTGCTTTACACTCTTCCTCACATGATAATGAATATAAAAAATGGCACGGCATCACCCTTAGTTCTTTACACTCTTCCTCACCAAGCATATAAATATCAATAAAATGGCAAGGCAGGAAGTATATATATAATATCGAGGAGAGTGTTCAACGAATATTCCAAACAAAGTTCTCAATCACTGCTTTACAAGACAACAATGTTTTAATGAACCCTCATGGGCCATATAATTCAATTACTTACACAAATCTCACAATCTATTAGCAACACAAGTATACAATCTAGCATCTAAAAAAACATTGCTCGTAGCAATGCAGTAGTGATCACGCATAGAGATGACAAAACTAGTGTAACGACCCGGTCAGTCATTTTGAGAGTTAGCGCCCCCATCCCCTAATAGCTATTTCTCCCATGTCTATTTCTTCTTTTGAAACTAGTCGGAGCATTGAGTGGTGAAATTCAGAGGGATTTTGGACACATAGTCCTTAAATGTGAAATTAAGCTTTAGAAATCGAGTCGTAGTTAGAACTGTGTGAAGACAGATCCGGAATGGAATTCCGTCGACTTCGTTAGCTCCGTTGGGGGATTTCGGGGTTAGGAGCGTGTTCGGAATGTGTTTTCAAGGTCTGTAGTAGATTTAGGCTTGTAGTGGCGAAAGTTAGAATTTCGGCAATTTCGGCCGATAGGTGAAATTTTGATATCGGGCTCGGAATGGAATTCTGAGAGTGGTTGTAGGTTCGTAGTGTCATTTATGACCTGTGTGTAAAATTTGAGGTCATTCGTACTAGTTTTGACATGTTTCGGCAATGGTTGTGAATTTTGGAAATTTCATAAGTTCTTAGGCTTGAATCCATGCATAATTAGTGATTTTGATGTTACGGGATGTGTTTTGAAGGCACGACTAAGTTTGAATGACGTATTAGGATTGGTTGGTAAGTTTGGTTGAGGTCCCGGGGGCCTCGGGTGTGTTTCAGATGCTCAAACGGGCATTTTTGGCCTTAGGTATTTTGCTGGTTTTCTGGTTTTATAGCAGCACGTATTTGTTAATCGCATGAGTAAGTCCGCGATCATGTGGAGTAATTGAGGACAGGCATATTTTTGTGAATTGCGATCGCGAGAAATGGAATGTGATCGCGTAGAGTGGGCAGCCTTGATCACTGCGTTCGCATGAGCTGTGTCGCGTTTGCATAAAATAGATTAGGCGGCAGAGTTTTGGGTGTTCCTCTATGCGATCGCGTGAAGCCAACCGCGATCACCTAGGTTTGAGGTAATTGAGAACTGCGATTGCGAACCCATTCTCGCGTCCGCGTAGTGTATCTAAGGGGCGCGTGTGTGTTGTTCTTCGCGATCGCGACTGGATGTCCGCGATCGCAATGAAGAAAGGCTTGGGCAGATTCTAAAAGGACCCAAAATGAGGGTTTGAACTATTTTTCATATTTTGAAATTGGGAGCTCGGGAAAGTGCGATTTTTTGGGAGATTTTCACCTGGGCAATTTAGGTAAGTTATTCCTAGTCGCTTTAGGCTAATTTCCATTATTATACTCCTTAATCCATCCTTTAAATTCGAAATCATGGGTTTTGATTAGGATTTTTATATCTCATTTGGATAATTCTTATATGGTTAGACTCGTGAGCGAATGGGTGTTCAAAATTTATAAATTTTACCCTATTCCGAGACGTGGGCCATGGGTACTTTTTGGGAAAATTTCCTAATTTCGCGTATTAGCTTCGAACTTATTAGTTATTTTGATTCCTTAAAGTGATATTTACATTATGCAATCGAATTGAATAGATTTGGGCCATTCAGAGTCGTATACTCGTGGAAAGAACGTGGTTTTGAGTTGATTAGCGCAGTCGAGGTAAGTGGCTTGCCTAACTCTGTGTTGGGGACTTCCCCTTAGGTTGTTTTGATACCGTTTTGTTATATGGGCGTCGTGTACGTGAGGTGACGAGTGCGTACACGAGCTATTGTTGCTAAAACTCCACTTTTCCTTTCATGACATAAACTATTTTATCCCTATTTCATTGTTTCATGTACTCACTGTGTAGTTTAGCTTAAGAATAAGCATGCCTACCTGCTTTACTTGAGTTTCCCCTAATTGTTACTATTTGCACCATGTTTAGGTAGTTTTATCTGTATTTGCATGTGATTCTTCCTGAACTGTTTTAATAAATTGTATCTGATATTCATTTGCCTTGCATATTTAAATTGGCACTATGGATGAGATTCCGGGAGCTTTCCCCCTGTACTGCATTGCATATTTAAATTGGGACTACGGACGAGATTCCGGGAGCTTTCCCCCTGTACTGCATCGCATATTTAAATTGGGACTACGGACTAGATTCCGGGAGATTTCCCCCTGTACTACATTGCATATATGCTACTGTGAGATACATTGTGCTGAGTCAAGGGTTCCATTTTACTATTTCCTTTCAGATTTCTTTTTCTAACATTTTTACCTTAGCTTATTATCTCTCTCTGTTAAATTTTTAGACTGTTTTACTATAAAAATCCAGTAGAGCCTTAACCTGACCTCGTCACTACTTGATTGGGATTAGGCTTGGCACTTACTGGGTACCAATTGTGGAGTACTCATGCCCTTTCCTGCGCATGTTTTCCATGTGCAGATCCAGGTACCAGCTCCCAATTTTGTGTCTAGGAGTCGATTTAGTAGCTGCCAGGAGACCGCGAGGTAATTCAGCCGTGTCCGCAGAATCCCACGAGTCCCCTTCTACTCTAGTATAGGCATAGATGACTTATGTATTTATGTTACTTCTTTGTATAGAACTATATTTAGTACAGAACTTGTGACTGTCGTGACATTCCGGGTTTTGGGAAGTGAAATTGTATATGTCGTGCGGCTAAATTATGTGTCTCTTTATTTTTTTTCTATTTCAATTATTATATTGCTTTTATTTCTCTGCAGGTTTTAGGCTTACCTAGTCGTAGGGACTAGGTGCCGTCACGATACCCAACGGAGGGAAATTTGGGTCGTGACAAGTTGGTATCAGAGCGTCTAGGTTCATATGAGTCACCAGTCATAAGTCGGTTTATTAGAGTCTCGCGGATTGGTGCGGAGACGTCTGTATCTATCTTCGAGAGGCTATGTTACTGTTAAGAACAATCATATTCTTTGGATTTCCTTGTCGTGCTAGTTACTGTTATCAAAATTCTAAAATTCTATTCCACTCTTGCTCACAGATGGTGCGGACCCGTACCGGATGTACTGATGACCATGCACATGAGCCCCCAGCCAGAGCCACCATAGGCAGGGGTCGGGGTAGAGGACGAGCAGGTGGTGCAGCCCAAGCACCGGCGAGGGCAGAGACGGAGGATCCCCAGCAGCCGTAGTTGGAGGGGCACAGGAGGTCCCTATTATTACTCCAGCCCTTCAGAAGACTTTAGCTCAGTTCCTGAGCGCTTTCAGTACTCTGACTCAGGCGGGACTACTCCTGATAGCTCCAGCTACATCTCAGGCCGGGGGAGGTACTCAGACTCCCACAACTCGTACTCCTGACCAAAGAGTTCATATTGGGCAGGTTCCATAGTATATTCCTATGCCCCCAGTGGCTCCAGATCAGCAAGATACTAGGGTAGCTATTTCTGAGACAGAGCAGCTCAGACTTGAGAGGTACAAGAAGTACCACCCACCTACTTTCAGCGGACTAACTTCAGATGACGCTCTGGGTTTTCTTGATAAGTGTCATCGCATTCTCCGTACCATGGGTATTGTGGAGACGAGTGGGGTTTCTTTCACCGCTTTCCAGCTGAGGGGAGCGGCTTATCAGTGGTGGCGTGCCTATGAGTTGAGTAGTCCAGAGGAAGCAGCTTCACTTACTTGGGATCAGTTCTTCGAGATGTTTTTGCTTGAGTTTGTCCCTCAGAGCCTCAGGCATGCTTGGCGTGCAGAGTTTGAGCAGTTACGCCAGGGTACCATGACTGTGTCAGAGTATTCAGTCTGTTTCAGTGACTCGGCTCGTCATGCACCAGCCTTGGTTGCCACTATCATAGAGAGGGTTTGACTCTTCATTGAGGGGATTCACCCCAGTATTCGGACCAGTATGGACAGGGAGTTAGAGACAGATATCCCTTACCAGCAGGCCGTGAATATTGCCCGGAGGATTGAGAGTATGTTATCCCCGGACAGGGAGGAAAGAAAGGCCAAGAGGTCTCGAGAGACTGGTCATTTTTCGGTAGTTCGTGCACCAGCAGCACGCTACGTCATGGGTTTTGTGAGTCGCTCTGTTCATTCAGATCTTCCAGCAGCCAGTGGTATTCCAGCTCCTCCTAGACCTCAGGAGCCTTATTATGCACCACAAGCATCTTATGTGCCTCCTGTTCGAGGTGCTATCACCGGCCAGTCCAGCAGGCCAGTTCAGAGTCAGCATCAGCCGCCACATCCTCCGAGGGGTTATTTTGAGTGTGGTGACCATCGCCACAAGATCAGAGATTGCCCCAAAGTTAAGAGGGGTGCACCACCTCAGACTTATGAGGTCCCATGTATTCCACCGGGTCCTCCAGCTATTCTTCCAGCCCCAGCTGCTATCCTACCTTCTCAGGCAGCTCGAGGTGGAGGTCGAGGAGGTCAAGGTTGTCCTAGAGGCGGAGGCCAGGCCAAATACTATGCTCTTCCAGCCCGTTCCAAGGCCGTAGCCTCAGATTTAGCCATCACAGGTATTGTCCCTGTTTGTCATAGGGATTCATCAGTATTATTTGGTCTAGGCTCTACGTATTCATATGTATCTTCTTATTTTGCTTCACATATGGGGGTATCTCGGGATCCTTTGAGTTCCCCTGTTTATGTTTCTACTCCCGTGGGAGATTCTCTTATTGTGGACCGCGTATATCGGTCGTGCTTGATTGTTATTAGTGGTTTTGAGACCAGGGCTGATTTATTATTACTCAGTATGGTAGAATTCGATGTTATCCTGGGCATGGACTGGTTGTCGCCCCATTATGATATTCTTTATTGTCACGCCAAGACCGTGACGCCGGCTATGCCAGCTTTATCGAGGTTAGAGTGGAGAGGTTCCTTAGAGTATACTCCCCGCCGAGTCATATCCTTTCTTAAGGCTCAGCGGATGGTGGAGAAGGGGTGTGATGCGTATCTAGCATATATGAGAGATGTTAGTGTTGGTACCCCTTCAGTTGAGTCAGTTCCGGTTGTGCGGGACTACCCCGATGTTTTTCCAGCTGATCTTCTGGGTATGCCGCCCGACAGAGATATTGATTTCGGCATTGATTTGTTGTCGAGCACTCAGCCCATTTCCATTCCTCCCTATCGTATGGCTCCTCTTGAGTTGAAGGAATTGAAGGAGCAGTTGCAAGAGTTGCTTGATAAGGGTTTCATCAGGACCAGTGTTTCACCTTGGGGTGCTCCGATATTATTTGTGAAGAAAAATGATGGTTCGATGCGTATGTGTATTGATTACCGGCAGCTGAATAAGGTTACAGTGAAGAACAGGTACCCATTACCTCGCATTGATGATTTATTTGACCAGTAACATGGTGCTAGGGTGTCTCCAAGATTGACCTGCGTTCGGGCTATCATCAGTTGAAGATTTGGGAGCCGGACATCCCGAAGACTACCTTCAAGACTAGATATGGCCACTATGAGTTCCTTGTTATGTCATTTGGGCTGACCAATTCCCCAGCAGCCTTTATGCACCTGATGAACAGCGTATTTCGGTTTTATCTTGATTCCTTCGTCATCGTGTTCATTGATGACATCTTGGTATATTCTCGGTCCCAGAAGGACCATGAGCAGCATTTGAGGAATGTGCTTCAGACACTGAGGGAGAAGAAATTGTATGCCAAATTCTCTAAGTGTGAATTTTGGCTTGATTCTGTGGCATTCTTAGGACATGTGGTGTCTTGTGATGGGTCAAGGTAGATCCAAAGAAGGTGGAGGCGGTGCAGAGTTGGCCTAGGCCGTCTTCAGCTACTGAGATCCGCAGTTTCCTTGGTTTGGCTGGATACTATCGCTGTTTTGTGGAGGGATTTTCATCCATTGCAGTGCCTATGACTAGAGTGACCCAGAAGGGTGCACCGTTCAAGTGGTATAAGGAGTGCGAGGAGAGCTTTCAGAAGCTCAAGACAGCCCTGACTACAGCTCCAGTGTTGGTATTGCCTACGGGTTCAGGGTCCTATACAGTCTATTGTGATGCTTCGAGGATTGACCTTGGGGCGGTGTTGATGCAGGAAGGTAGGGTGATTGCCTACGCGTCCAGACAGTTAAAGGTGCATGAGAAGAACTATCCAGTTCGTGATCTCGAGTTGGCAGCGATTGTTCACGCCCTGAGAGTTTGGGGAGTTTGGCATATCTTCATGCAGCTGAGAGGCCCTTAGCCTTAGATTCTCAGTCCTTAGCCAGTCAGTTCGTGAGGTTGAATCTTTCTGAGCCTTGCCGGGTATTTGCTTGTGTGGTTGCTCGATCTTCCCTTTATGACCGTATCATAGAGCACCAATATGATGATCCCAACCTTCTGGCTCTTTAGGACAGAGTTCGGCGGGGTGATGCCAGGGATGTGACTATTGGTGATGAGGATGCAGGGTCGTATCTGTGTGCCCAATGTAGATGGGCTTCGGGAGTTGATTCTTGAGAAGGCTCATAGCTCGCGGTATTCCATCCACCCGGGTACCGCGAAGATGTACCAGGATCTGAGACAGCACTATTGGTGGCGAAGGATGAAAAAGGATATAGTGGAGTTTGTAGCCAAGTGTCTCAACTGTCAGCAGGTCAAATGTGAGCATCAGAGACCGGGAGGATTACTTCAGCAGATTGAGCTTCCAGAGTGGAAGTGGGAGCGGATCACCATGGACTTTGTGGTTGGACTACCTCGGACTTTGAGGAAGTTCGATACTATTTGAATGATTGTGGATCGGCACACCAAATCAGCCCATTTCATTCCAGTGATGACTACATGTTCCTCAGAGAGATTGGATGAGATTTATATCAGGGAGATTGTCCGACTCCACGGTATTCTAGTATCTATCATTTCAAACATAGGTACACAGTTCACTTCACGGTTCTGGAAGGCCGTTTAGCAGGAGTTAGGCACCAGGGTGGAGTTGAGTACAGCCTTTCACCCTCAGATGGACGGGCAGTCCGAGCGCACGATTCAGATTCTTGAGGATATGCTCTGTGCATGTGTGATGGATTTTGGGGGTTCATGGGACCGATACTTGCCACTTGCAGATTTTGCTTATAATAATAGCTACCAGTCCAGCATTCAGATGGCACCATATGAGGCCTTGTATGGTAGACGGTGCAGGTCTCCAATGGGATGGTTTAAGCCGGGGGAGGCCCGATTGTTGGGTACAGATTTGGTCTAGGATTCCCTGGACAAAGTGAAGGTGATTTAGGAGAGTCTTCACACAGCTCAGTCCTGGCAGAAGATTTATGCGGACCGAAAAGTTCGTGACTTGCCATTTATGGTTGGTGATCGGGTTTTGCTTTGGGTATCGCCTATGAAGGGCGTCATGAGGTTCGGGAAGAAGGGTAAGCTGAGTCTGAGATTTATTGGACCTTTTGAGGTGTTGCGGTGTGTTGGGGAGGTTGCTTATGAGCTTGCCTTGCCTCCCAGCCTAGCAGGAGTCCATCCGTTATTCCACGTCTCTATGCTCCGGAAGTATCATGGTGACCCGACTCATGTTTTGGATTTCAGTTTAGTCCAGTTGGACAAGGATCTATCATATGTTAAGGAGCCAGTAGCTATATTGGATAGACAGGTCAGAAAGCTCAGGTCAAAGAATATTGCATCAGTAAAGGTTCAGTGGAGGGGTCAGCCGGTCGAGGAGGCGACTTGGGAAACCGAGCAGGATATGCCCAGTCAGTACCCTCATCTTTTCACAGCTTCAGGTATGTCTCTATACTCGTTCAAGGACGAATGATTTTCTTAAGATGGGGAGAATGTAACGACTCGGTCGGTCGTTTTGAGAGTTAGCGCCCCCCATCCCCTAATAATTGTTTCTCCCATGTCTATTTCTGCTTTTGGAACTTGTCGGAGCATTGAGTGGTGAAATTCGGAGGGATTTTGGACACATAGTCCTTAAATGTGAAATTAAGCTTTAGAAATCGGGCCATAGTTAGAACTGTGTGAAGACGGACCCGGAATGGAATTCTGTCGACTCTGTTAGCTCCGTTGGGTGATTTCGGGGTTAGGAGCGTGTTCAGAATGTGTTTTCGATGTCTGTAGTAGATTTAGGCTTGAATTGGCGAAAGTTAGAATTTCGACGATTCGGCCGATAGGTGAAATTTTGATATTGGGCTCGGAATGGAATTTTGAGAGTGGTTGTAGGTCCGTAGTGTCATTTATGACCTGTGTGTAAATTTTGAGGTCATTCGAACTTATTTTGACGTGTTTCGGCATCGGTTATGAATTTTGAAATTTTCATAAGTTCTTAGGCTTGAATCCATGCATAATTAGTGATTTTGATGTTACGGGATGTGTTTTGAATGCCCGACTAAGTTTGAATGAGGTATTAGGATTGGTTGGTAAGTTTGGTTGAGGTCCCGGGGGCCTCAGGTGTGTTTCGGATGCTCAAACGGGCAGCTTTGGCCTTAGGTATTTTGCTGGTTTTCTGGTTTTATAGCAGCAGGTATTTGTTCATCGCGATCGCGTGAGTAAGTTCGCGATCTCGTAGAGTAATTGAGGCCAGGCATTATTTTGTGAATTTCGATCGCGAGAAATGGAATGCGATCGCGAACGCAGGAGCTGTGTCGTGTTCGCATAGAATAGATTAGGCGGCAGAGTTTTGAGTGTTCCTCTATGCGATCGCACGAAGCCAACCGCGATCGCGTAGGGTTGAGGTAATTGAGAACCGCGATCGTGAACCCATTCTCGCGTTCGCGTAGTGTATCTGAGGGGCGCGTGTGTGTTGTTCTTCGCGATCGCGACTGGATGTTCGCGATCGCAGTGAAGAAAGGCCTAGGCAGATTCTAAAATGACCCAAAACGAGGGTTTGAACTATTTTTCATAATTTGAAGTTGGGAGCTTGGGAAAGCGCGATTGTTTGGGAGATTTTCACCTGGAAATTTAGGTAAGTGATTTCCACTCGGTTTAGGCTAATTTCCATGATTATACTCCTTAATCCATCCTTTAAATTCGAAATTATGGTGGAAAAATTAGGAAAAATGGGATAAAGTTCCTAGGACGAATTCTTGGGTTTTGATTAGGATTTTGATATCCGATTTGAGTCATTCTTATATGGTTAGACTCGTGAGCAAATGGGTGTTCGGAATTTATAAATTTTACCCGATTCCGAGATGTGGGCCCGGGGGACTTTTGGGGAAAATTTTCTAATTTCGCGTATTAGCTTCGAACTTATTAGTTATTTTGGTTCCTTAAAGTGATATTTACATTATGCAATCGAATTGAATAGATTTGAGCCATTCGGAGTCGGATACTCGATGCAAGAGCGTGGTTTTGAGTTGATTAGCGCAGTCGAGGTAAATGGCTTGTCTAACTCTGTGTTGGGGACTTCCCCTTAGGTTGTTTTGATACCGTTTTGTTATATGGGGGCCGTGTACGTGAGGTGATGAATGCGTACACGGGCTATTGTTGCTAAAACTCCACTTTTCCTTTCATGACATAAATCATTTTATCCCTATTTCATTGTTTCATGTACTAACTGTGTAGTTTAGCTTAGGAATAAGCATGACTACCTGTTTTACTTGAGTTTCCCCTAATTATTACTATTTGCACCATGTTTAGGTAGTTTATCCGTATTTGCCTGTGATTCTTCCTGAACTTTTTAAATAAACTGTATTCGGTATTCATTTGCATTGCATATTTAAATTGGGACTACGGACGAGATTCCAGGAGCTTTTCCCCTGTACTGCATTTCATATTTAAATTGAGACTACGGATGAGATTCCGGGAGCTTTCCCTGTACTGCATTGCATAATTAAATTGGGACTACGGACTAGATTCTGGGAGCTTTCTCCCTGTACTGCATTGCATATATGCTACTGTGAGATACGATGTGCTGAGCCAAGGGCTCCCTTTTACTATTTCCTTTCAGCTTACTATTTCTACCGTTTTTAGCTTAGCTTATTATCTCTCTGTTCAATTTTTAGATAGTTTTACTATAAAAATCCAGTAGAGCCTTAACCTGACCTCGTCACTACTTGATTGGGATTAGGCTTGGCACTTACTGGGTACCAGTTGTGGAGTACTCATGCCCTTTCTTGCGCATGTTTTCCATGTGCAGATCTAGGTACCAGCTCCCAGTTTCGTGGCTAGAAGTCGCTTTAGCAGCTGCCAGGAGACCGCGAGGTAATTCTGCCGCGTCCGCAGAATCCCACGAGTCCCCTTCTACTCTAGTATAGGCATAGATGACTTATGTATTTTTGCTACTTCTTTGTATAGAACTATATTTAGTACAGAGCTTGTGACTGTCGTGACATTCCGGGTTTTGGGAAGTGAAATTATATATGTCGAGCGGCTGAATTATGTGTCTCCTTCTTTTTTTTCTATTTCAATTATTATATTGCTTTTATTTCTCCGCAAGTTTTAGGCTTACCTAGTCATAAAAACTAGGTGCCTTCACGATACCCAACGGAGGAAAATTTGGGTCGTGACAACTAGACACGTCAATGTATTCCCAGAATTCTATCAAATTTGATCAAGTTATCTTAGGCTAGGTCTTTGTTTCTAACATTTTATACTACGTTCTTAATATTTGTAAATCAAACGAAGCAATAAAATTATGTAATTCTACAAAACACAATTACAACGTCATCTACCTTCGAGCATTATAAACCCCGACACATACATATATGCTCGTCACCTTATATATGTATCACTCCTGCATGTTGAAAACAATGGCAAATAGGAGGACAAATTTCCCCAACAAAGGTAGGCAAAACACTTACCGCGAACAACACAATTACAATACCGAGCAAGCCAAGCGATGCTCCAAAAATGCCATCACGCGCGTAGTGACCTCCGAACGTCTCAATACTAAATTTAAGTGCGAGAATTGACTAATTTCTTCTAACATTGCTAAAATAACGCCCAACATCTTCATCTCTCAGCACCATCTTCTTCCCCTCTCAAATCATCATTTTTGGCCATCCTCACACACTATGTTCTTTGGAGCTTTCCCCTTCATCCTTTTCATACTCTTCATCTTCTTCATCATTTTTTTCACACATATTCCAAAATATAAATAGACTGATTTGCAACTTATAAGAGCACACACGACATACATATGACTTAATTGTCACAAACCCAGCAAAAAGAAAATCACACAGCTCTTCTCCCCCATTCCCCCATTCAATTTATTCGAGATTTATAGAAACAATTGTTACCGTCACTTGGGCATATTTAAATTGCAGCTTCATATACACGAAATTTGGTTTAATATCCCAGAAATTACTCAACAATCCAAATCAATTAGCAACAGGTTTTTTCTTCTAAAAACCTATATTTCTCGGCCGAAGATTCCATATAGCACGGCTATTAAAGTCTCAATACTGCAACTAACTCTAATTTTGAGCCACCGAAATATGGCGCTATATTTCTGGAAGGAAAATTTTAGGAGTTAACAGAGTAGACAAAAAAATAGGGGTTTTTGAAGAGGAAAGAGGTATGACTCTTTTTTAATAAAAAAAATTAATTAGGGCTAAAAATTTTCAGCAACGATAGTTTGGGATTGTTCAACATAATCCTACAAGAAGTGACATGTGGAATTACAAGAAGGAGAGGTGCCATCATAAGTAGCAGGATACGTGGCCCTCAAAATACCGAGCGAAGTGCAGATACTCAAAACGACCTGTCGGGTCATCACACAAGGCATCAGAGTGAGAGATGGTCTTCCCTGTTCAGAATATTCCGGAGATTCACGAAGTAGCTGCACGGGGTCCACAGCCTTGCCTTTCTCCTTCCTACTTTTATAGCATTTATTTTTCCCAGACTTGTATCTTTCTTATAGATGCTCACGACTAGTGACTCCGAGATTTTGGGTTGTGTTTAATGTTTTTTTTTCATATCCTTTCTTGTCTCGAAATGTTTAAACGATAGTTTTTATGAAATATCGGATTAGCAATGAATTAAATAAAAGGTTCCTTTATGTTATAAGTATTGAACTGGCTAGCCTAGTATCGCGATAGGCGCTATAAGTATATATATTATGTACGTTATACTTCAAGACTCGTCACGGGATTAGGTTATTTCATACCCCGACAAGCTTTGAAGTAGGAGGCATTTGTAGGCAATGAAAATTTTAATAGATTTAAATCCATAAGAAATTTGGATTTAATCTTAAATAAAATATATTTTGGTCCAAATAAATATTTTGGGCTAATATATTTAGATTAATTATTTAAGTTCAATTTAATTGGGCTACAAATGATGAGCCCACTTCATTCAGCCCAAGATGTCTTCTTTCTAGAGGCCCAGTTTA
>ML291771.1:0-10495 GCA_005239495.1 Nicotiana undulata
AATTTGTTAAGTAGAGGAATAGGATTGAAGGATCTATATGCGAAGCTTATCTTGCAAAGGAAAGTTCTTATTTTTGCTCTTATTATTTTGAGAGTATGGTGAGATGTGCTAGGAATAGGCCCAATAGGAACACGATCGATTGTGTGAATGATCCATTATATCTGCCTATGTCCATATTCAATCAACCAGGCCGATGTTCTAAGGATGTTAGAAAGAGAAGTTTGAGTGATATGGAGTACAAGTCAGCTACACTTCATGTGATACTACATTGTCCCGAAGTTGTACCATTTCTCAAGTAAGTATTTATTTAGTAGTTATCAAAATAAAAAATTTAATGTGATTACATCTCAATGCAACTACTAAAAATATTTGATGTGTCACAGTCACTTCATGGGTCAATTTGGCCATGATGCTGTATATACGGGATTTGATACGTGGTTCAAACAATTGATAAGTTTATCATTATAACATTCTAACACTATGTAGGTAAACAATGTTTGGAAGTTACGCTAACTTATGAATTTTTTTAACAATATGTAGGTAAATGATCCAAATAATGGTGTAAATCAAATTTTGAAAGATATATCTTGGNGTTTCATACAGACTATTTCTCTAAAAATAAAAATAGTAACAACAACGGGGTGTGGGTTCAAGGAGGTGATGGCAACCAAGTTGGAGATATTGATTATTATGGTGTGCTCAAAGAAATAATTGAACTAGAATATTCAGGTTGGCCATATAAGAAGTTGATACTCTTTAGGTGCAAGTGGTTTGACCCACATCCAACAAGAGGTACAAGAGTACACAACCAATACAACATAATTGAGGTTAATCATACGAGGGAGTATGATCTCTATGATCCTTTCATAATTGCACATAATGTTAGGCAAGTGTATTATGCTCCTTATCCATTGCAGCGGAATAAGTCTGATTTGTGGGTTGTAATTAAAACTAAGCATGTAGGTAGGGTGGAAGTCGAGAATGTGTTAGATGTTGCTTATCAAAACGATATCTCCAGTGTTCACCAAATAGTGGACGAACTTTTAGAAAATGATTTGGAACATCCTGCACACATATTGGAAGAAGTTGATATAGATGAAGTGACAATTATAGTAAATGAGGAAGAAGAATCAACTGATGAAGCTCAAACTAGTGAGTAAGAAGAATTCTCGGACGAGGAACAATACGTCGATGAGATTTATAAAGTTGGTTTCTTTAATAACTCTCATTTTATAGCTAGTTTCTTATATGTTTCAATCTAAATATGTATTATATTATGCAGATGACAGGCAAGGGTCGAGGTAACGATGGCCCTACTGGTTCTCGGGGTCGAGGAAAGGCTAGGAAGGGAAAGAGGAGGGTAGAAGATAATCCTCCATCTTTTCCACCCTCTTCAGAGATGCCGATGCATGCGCCTATGTCTTATCCTCCACCCGATGGCTATTATGAGGTGCCACAGCATCACCAGCCCTACATCTATGTGCAGACACCGAGTCTTTCATCACAGGGCCATAGGATTGTACGTCTGTCATACAGTCCAGCTGCCTCACGACCACATGGATCACATCCATCCGTGTCACAGCCACTCGGGTCACAACCACGGGGGTCACATCCACAGGGGTCACAACCACGGGGTCACAGCCACGGGAGTCACAACCATCAGTATCACATCCATCAGTATCACAGCCGCTTGCGGTCGATCCAACTATGTCGCAGTCACAGGGATCACAACCATCTTCATCAGCGACTCCATCTATTTCAGGCCTTCGGCTGCGAGATAGTAGCTCTGACCCCCCTACACCTTCCACACGTGCCTTTAATGTACAAGTTTCGGACGGTGATGCTGATGATGACGAGGAGGTGCATTATGATCAGTATGGCAGGATCATCATAGTCCCTGAGAGTGATGGGTAAAAGTAATTTGTTATTTTTTACGTTTATTGTTTTGTACAGTTTGTACTAAGATATTAATATGTTTTTTTGTTAAATTGCAGGTTCATCCCGAGTAATATTACTACGAGGATAATCACCAAAGCCACTAGAAAGCTTTATGATGCCCCATATACGAGTTGGAGTGAATTCCCATTCTCGCTGAAGGAGCAAATTTTCAATGAATTTAAGGTATAGATGTTCTTTTAAGCAGTATAATTATTTATATTTATGATATTTCCATATAATATTTAATTTTTGAAATACAGAGCAAGTGTGTATGGGAACACCGCTATAGCGTGGAAATGGCTGCAAATTTTAATCTCAAAGCTCGCAAGCTTTTGTCGCATAGTTTCTCCTTAGCTAGACAGTTAAACCAGAAGCCTGACTGGTTGCTTCAACATTTATGGAAGGATTTTGAAAAGGCAATGGCTTACTGCAACGTTCTTACAGAAGAGCGAAAAAGGAAAGAAAGCTCGCGCATCCGAGAAGGGAGGCTCCTTGCACACTGGAGGTGCGATCAGCCAGGGAATGATAAAAAGAAGATTGGTACGTAATTGATTAATTTATTTTAATTTTCAAAGTATATCTATTCTGTTTATAAACTAAAATTTATGAGTTTTCAGGAAAAGAAGTTGGGGCGTCCAATGAAGCAAGATGATCTATTCAAGGAGACTCATATTGTCAAGAAGAAGAAAGAGACGAATCAAGAAAGGTGGGTCGAGGGTCGAGCCTCGACTGTACATGTAAGTTTTCACATTTCATTAAGTATTTTGATTTACTGTTATATAAATTTTGAAATACTAATTCAATGTAATTTTTCTTATAGGGTCGCTTCATAGCTGACGTGGAGGGATTCATACGCAGTCAGCCACCTAATGAGTCGGGCGAGGCAATCCAATTTTCGGACAAGGATGATGAAAGAATATGGATGGAGGCTGCTGGTGGTGCAAAATGAGGGAAGGTATACGGGCTTCATACTAAGAACTTCCATCGCTATCAGTGTGGAATGCAAGGAATAAGGACTTCCTCGCAAGGCGAGCAACTAGATGGGGAGAGCCTCTCCACTATGCGGGATACTGTGACAAAGCTCACAACCGAGCTAGAAGCGGCCAAGGAAAGAGAAAAGTTTAGAGATGCTCAGTACGTTGGCATGCAAGCTCGGTACCATGGCATGCAAGCTCAGCTCAAAGCTCTTCTAGGTTCTGGAGGTTTTTCGAATCCCCGGTCTCGCGAGTCATTGTCAGAGGCTCAACTTGAACGTGAGCGTTCCTTCCGTCCTCCCCGTGATCGTTCTTCCCGTCCTCTACAAAATGACCCTTCTCATTACCGTCTTGTTAATGAAGATTCATCAGACGGTGATGATAATGATGTTGAACAAAATAGTCATTAGTTACTTTTATATACTCTGAACTAGACAATAGAACCGGTTTTCGAATGGGCTTGTAATAAGCGTTAACTTAGTGTTGTTAGTTTAATGTGTTAGTACTATTGAACTTTATACTTTGTTGGTTTTAATGTTGTTGTTAATGTTGTTGTTGTGTTGTTGTTGTTGGTATTGTTGTTGTTGTTGGTTGTAATAGGATTTGGTATGCTGGCAGGTGGTGTAGCTGCTAAAATAGGCAGTTTCTGCAAAAATAATACCCATAAAAGCGACCAACTTTGGTCGCTTTTCTATTTAATTTTTTTTTCTGGGCAATAGCGACCAAGGTTGGTCGCTAATTAACCCAACTTTGGTCGCTATTCTATTAAAAAACAAATTTGGAAATTAGCGACCAATGTTGGTCGCTTATGTATAAAAAAAATTAAATTCTTGAAATTAGCAACCAATTTTGGTCGCTTTTGTTAAAAAAAAATTTAAAAATTTAAAAACAAAAGTGACCAACTTTGGTCGCTATTTTCCAGATTTTAAAATTTAATATTTGGTTTACAGACCAAAGTTGGTCGCTATATTTTGTATAATGATAAATAAATAAATAAATAAATAACGTAATTTAAATATAGAGACCAACTTTGGTCACTTATTAAAAATTAGGGGTGTTCAAAACCGAACCGAAACCGAAAACCGAATCGAAACCGAAGCTTAATGGCTTATTGGTATCGGGTTAAAGGTTTAACAGACGGGGAACGGATTGTAATTTTTTTTATTAACGGCTTATCAATTTGGGGGCGGATTATTCAATTTTCTTAACGGATAATCCCTTAACCCGTTAAGAATATATATATATATATATATATATATATATATATATATATATATATATANTAGTAGCGGTAGCCAGCGGTAACCCAGTAGTTTTGGTTCGAACTCTGTATTTATCTTAAAAAATCTATTGAATATGTATAAATTATAAATTAAAAACCGAGTAACTTAAAATGATTAGAATTCCGAACTCATAAACTTGAAATCCTGGTTCCGCCTCTGCAGATACCTAACTCAGACATCAAGTGATAGCTCTTATAACAGATCCAAAGCCTGGGAGTACTTTCGTTCAGCTCTTTTATAACTAATTAACTACTTTTAAGATCGTTTTCTAAGTATTAACGATCGTGGGAAACCTAAATGAGAACAAACAAAAGAAGAAATGGATACATAAAGATCGCAGTGAATGCGATCCTATGATGTTCCCAACTTAATACAACATCAAACACATCTATCAAAATCTAAAATGTAATTTTGAAAATCATTAATTACACCAAAAGCAAAGCCCATAATCACATTCAGTTAGAAGTTAGAACAAAGTAAAACGACGAAAATTGGCAAAAACAACTTGAATTTGAAAGAAGGGCCATGAAAGGAATTAATTTTCTATATAGAATTTACAAGAAGGGACGACTAACCAAGCAGAGCAACCACCGTTTTGTATTTGCATTGGAGAAGAACCGAAGAGAGGAAAATGATAAGATTAGAGCTCAATGTATCGTATTGACGAAGAGCAAAAACGTGTTTTGCCTCGTTTAGTTCGTCCTCTTTTTCCCATTTCTTCTTTTCTTTCCTCTCTCTTTTTATCGTCTTGTTTCCTATTCAATTCTTTCTTTCTTTTTCTTTTTTGGCTTTGTAATTTAACGATATTCAATTCTAGCAAAAGATATTACATAGTAGGAGGAGTGTCATTTTGGACACTCAAGTTATCAAATTTGGCCAAAGTATTACAAAGTACTTACCGAAATATGTTATAAATAAATTTTTATTGTGAATTTCTATTTATTTCTTTGGAGAAAAGTTAAGTTTAGTTACTTTTTGACTAGGTTAGTTTTTCCCAACAAACAGAGGGGGTTCTCATTCACTATATGATCATCCAGTGAGAGAAATAATAATCTTTTATTTCTGCTCTCTAGCCAACAATATTCTTCTTTTAGCTTTATTATTTTTATCACATTATCAACACGAGACTTTACCGTCTTAAGAAATTATTTTGAGAAGTATAAGGTACTATTTTCTTCTCTCTAATCTATTACAATTGTACGGAACTTGAGTTCGTTACCCTCTATATTTCGGGCAAGAATTATCTCTGATGGGTGTTGGATACTGAAACTCATTTGAATGCAGTGGGTCATGGATGCACCATGAAGGATATAGATAAAGTATCAACTCGTGATTATGCTAAAGCAATGATACTCTTGCGTCATTACCTTGATATAGATTTTGAAATTGAATATCTCATTGTTAATGATCCACTCATTATGTGGAATAGCTTGAAAGAAAGATATGGCAACCTGAAGATGGTTATCCTCCCCAAGCACTGTATAGTTGGATATGTCTAAGGCTACAAAGACATTAAGTCTACTCATGAGTATAATTCTGCGATGTTCAGAATTACTTCTCAGTTGAAACTATGTGGAGATAAGATTAATGATTTTAATACGCTGAAAAGACGTTCTCTACCTTTCATGCCTTGAATATGCCCAGCAGCAATGTCGAGAGAAAGATTTCAAAAAATTAATTGATTTCTCATCTTCTCGTGGCTGAACAAAATAATGAGCTGCTAAAGAAAAATTACGAGAATTAACCTACTGGCTCTACACCATTCCCTCAAGTGAATCAGGTGTATTCCCACTACTCTAGGCGTGGAAAAGATTGTGATACCGGTCGTGTGTTTACCCGTAAAATGGTACAATTGAATTTATATGTGGTTTCTAGACAAGTGAACTAATTTGATCCAGAAATAATCAAATAATTGAAGAATATTACTATACTTAGCCTCAGAATATAGATGAAACAATAGAAATAACAACTCCGGGAACAAGCTTTCCGAGCACAACAATGATGAGATTAAAAGCAAGAAAGTAAAATGATATTAAGCGTTGTATACAATATAGTGTAAGTTAGGCAGAAAAATCGTGTCTTTTACAACGACAATTGGGCTCGCTATTTATAGTTGTATCTAGGGAAAGATGTCCTAGGGTCGTGCCCTCCTTTAATGTCAATTATGAGGGTCATTGATGAAGATATAACGGTGAACATAAATGCCAAATTCTCTATAACGGGCCGTCGTCCTTAATGCTGCAAAATATTCCTTATTAAATGCTACCGGGCGCAAAGCATTTAATATATCTTTATGAGCGTTACCCTTTCCGATGAAAAGAAGAACATTTGTGTTCGGTCTTCGGCCATCCCCGTCTTGGGTTCCACGTGTCTTTCCCTTGGATGACCACGTGTCATAACATATTTTACCCTATACAGATAGCCCCCTTGATTTTCGGTGACATTACTTTTGTTTCACCGGGAAGTTAATAAAAGCACTCTTTTGGTGGGAATTGCTATAACTCCCTCTGCAGTCCTCTGACAGTTGATTAGACGCACGTCTCTCCGCATTCAATGCCCCGATCATACGTCATCCTACGATTCAGCACAGCTTTTGCCGATTATCGAGGTAATCATATACATGAATTTAGCCGCCAAAATTTTACTTATACCCATCATCCTTTCCCTTATGCACTTCATAATTTCTCGAACTTCTAACTTGCATCTTTGCTTTCCATCTTTTCTTTGATTCTCTTCGATCCAATATCCTTGCTTTCCTGTATTAAAATGGCTTCCTCTTCAAAGCGTGCTAGTTCTTCAAAGAGCAAGAACAAAACTGAAGATTCTGCTCCTCCAACTGTAGGTTCCATCATCCCCAGAAGTCGTAACACCACAAAGGACTTCGAGAGAAAATTCCCTACTGCTAACCCTCGTTCATGGGTTGTTAGTAGGTATCCTTCTTCCATTCATCCTTCGAGTATTCCTACTGTGAAGGAAGATTGTCTTTGCCATGACTTAGATATCGTTGCTCATGATCTATCGAAGCGAGTGACCCTTCCTAGGGAGGGTTTTACAAATTTTTACACGTATCCCTTTATTTGGGTGCATTTTATTTGAGTAGAGAACTAGATTCCGTGATTGCGGAGTTTTGCCTCCGCTACCAAATATGTTTGGTACAAGTAAGTCCCTCTGTGTGGAGGACGGTTGCATGTCTTCGGCATCTGTGCCAGGAGACTGGAGAAGAGCTAATCGTAGCTCATATGATGAATCTCTACTCTTCCAAGATTTACCATAGGGGGGTGATAATCCTCTACAAACATGGCCACCATGCTCTGCTGACTAGCATGGATGATGATAACGACCGTGGGTGGACGGAACGGTTTGTTGCAGTTGCCACAAACAAAATCATTCCGACAACGGATTCATCCTGTCCCACTGCTTGGAATTGCACTCATAAGATCTTATCAATTAATACTTCTCTAAATATTCCTTCATGACCGTATTGACTCTCCATCTCATCATGTGTTTCAGCAACTCGATGGGTCTTATTAGCGGTGGAAGGCCTGGACCGGTGGGTCCAGAAGATCTTGGATGTTATGATGCCGGATACTTGTTTGTGGAATGTATTGTCCCTTAAATATGGGTGGCATGCCAAAAATCATGGTAATTTGAACTTACCTTAATTTTATTTTTCAATGTGAAGAACTTGGTTGTCAATGTGAAGAACTTGGTTGAACCCTCCTGACTTGTTCATGAAATTAGCTCTACCCGCCGGCTATGTTACTATCCCCGAGGAGGATGTCTTGGATGATCTTGTTGATGCAGCGAGGTTGCTTCAAGAGGTACTTACTCGAAAAGGAATCTCTGGGCCTGCTTCGGGTGCAAAGGTTTCACCATGGGGTCCCTGGCCGGAGAACAAGAAACCAAAAAGAAGACTTTCTTCCTCGGCGGGGGAAAAGAATAAGAGGCGAAGACTATTGCCCCTGATTGTGATCACTAGCCCTCCTCCCAGATCGGTCATAGAAATTGTGGTGGTCGACGATGATGGAGAAGCTAGTGATGATGGGAATTCTCTACACAGAAGGCGACGTTCATCATCAACTCAATAGAATGCTCCTTCTGCTGAGTTAAATGTTCCAACCGAGGACGACGCTTCGGCACTCTAGGAGAATTTGATTTGGTAGAAAATGACAACTCCCATTATCGGTTCCCAACTGATGTGCCCGGTACCGATTCCCTGCCGTCTTTGGTTGGCGAGCACCCAACCACCAGCACTGCATTTGATGCAAGTACTTCGCACCTTTCAACTCCATCAGCTTCATCCCCATCTTCTCCATCACCAGCAACCGATACATCATTTCCATCTTCATCCACTCTCCTACCGGAAAATTCTACTTCATCTCCACCCGCTGCATCTGATCACGAAGGAGATATTACTCCTTCTCAATCCCTAGTTCACGGGAATTTGTGGCAAAATTACGCTGCCCCTTCTGAAGATTCGCGGAGGAGGAGAAGTGTGACCCTCTCGGTCTCTACCGGGTGCAACCTGCTTTCTCGACTGGTGGAGCTTGCTAACTATCTGAAGCCTCTAGCTTCGAAAATATATCGGGAAAGGATCCAAGCACTCTCGGGGGAGTGTTTGTTAAACAATGCCATGCGCAATGCTGCGGTAGTGCATTCCTTTCTACCGTTGTAATTTCTTCTACTTTTGTTTGAATGTATTCTAAGTTCTGTTTGTCTTGTTTTGTCGACCAACTTTCTTACTTTTGAACGCTTTCAGAGGTTGATTCGTGAGAAGGAGGAACTCACTTCTGAGCAGGATCTACTTTTGGTGGAACGAGATCAAACCGTTCTCTGCCTCTCGGAATTGGAAAACCAAAGCCATTGAGGCAGTTGTGTTGGAGGCTCATATGCAGCAAGCGAGCAAGAGGTGGTGAACCTTATCCAAGAAATTGATCCGCTGAGGGTTCGATGAAGCTAAGGCTGAATGGGCTGAAGTCCAGGACGTCATTCTTACTAAAATCGAGCGCGAGGCTGCCACTGCTGAAATAGTGACTGAATTAGAGGCAACCTTGAACTCCAAAATCGAAGAGCTTCCTGCTACGAGGGCAAAACATGCCAAGTTTGAAGAGAGGCACAAGAAGACTATCGATCATAACAAGCTCATTAGTTCAACCGTCCGCAACCTTGATGTTAGCCTTAGATCTTTTAGTTCCTCCTGGGAAAGCCTTTCTGCCGAGGTTCTTCAACTCAAAGAAGAACTTAAGTGCCGAGCGGCTTCCTTCGTCATTGGAAAACTTATTGCATGTACAACATGAGGAGAAAAACTTTGGGAGAGGCCAAAGAAGGCATTATTGACTTTGATGCCGAAAGTGCTAAGGCCCGAGTGCTTGAGTTAACTGCTAAAAATGGACTCCCGACGCAGTGTGACACTCCTGATTCTTATGGTTCTGGTTCCGAGTTTTCGAGGACTGAAGAGGAATCGTAAGGTGATGAAGTCGAAGACCAAACTGGGGAATATATTGAGTCATCGGTGGACCCCCCTACTTCTCTCGGGGGCACAGACACTTCTCTTCTTCCTAGTTCCGAAGATGTTGCAGATTAACTTTTCTTTTTCCCATTCCTGTACTTTTTCGTTTTGGCATGTTTTTGTAAATAAAGACATATTTTTGCTCAAGTATGGTTTGAGTCTTATTTTTGCTTTAATATCCATGCAAGTCTTTAACTTTTGCATTTGCTTAAGAATTCTGCATGCGTTTTTCTGTCGGGTTTTGCTATGAGTGATCTCAGATGCTTTCGTCTCGAAGCATTTTGGCCCCGTGTATTATCCCTTTTACATGAGGGTTTCTATAGGTTTATGAGCAGGTTTCTTTTTGCGTCATTTTGTGTATGACTTCGGGTGCATCTTCTCCCGAAGGCATTTTGATTCCGGGCATAGATTCCTCCGAAATCGACCATTTAACGTGAGAGTTTTAATAAGAGAGGGTCCTCTTATGTTTATGGTGCTCTTGATGAGGACGTCTCGTGTTCATTACGTCACTAACATGTGAAGTACTTGTTTAACTTTTAAATGAAGAAGTTAGCTCATCGTTCAAACTAGAAACAAGATAAAAATAAAAGGGTTTCATTTCATTTAATTCCCTCTATTTTAAATATTATACAAGTATTTACTATGCTAAAAAAAAGAAATTGCCATTACTTGTGGCTATATTATACAACTTGTTTCTACGGGGCTGGCACATATATTTCCTTGGATTTTCATTCCCGGTTGACATGGAAATTACTTGTACCGTATCCTTATATTATTCCCCCCCCCCCCCC
>ML291771.1:10669-59449 GCA_005239495.1 Nicotiana undulata
TATCCTTATTTTTTCCCCCCCCCCCCCCCAGTGTTCGAATGTGAAGAATGCGAATTAGAAAACTGGATATCTTGTACCTTCAAAGATTCCACCAATGGCCTTCACTTGGTAACACATCTTACTTTCCCTCAGGAATCTATGCTATCGAGCAAAAGATTATCTAACAATCCTCTAGTGGCTTGTGCTCGTGAACGGTCAGGTAACCTTTGCTCAATAGAAAACTTAACTTCCCAGTAGGAATTTTCCATAGAACGAAAGACTATCTAACCATCCCCAAGTAGAAACTTGCTTGTTTGCCTTGATATTAAAGGTCTTACTGCTTCTATCCTCGTAGTGTGCTTTTCGTCACTGCCTCGTTAAAGACCTTGCCAAAAAAACCTAATTGGGACAAAAGCTGAACGAAGGAAAAAAGAGTGCAGCACATACTTTCCGCTCGAATAATCAACAATAATATATTTTGAGGTGTCCCACGTTCTAGTTTCTAGGCAGTCTATCTCCATTATGGTTCTCCAACTCGTATGAACCTTTTCCAGTGATAGCTGAAATCTGGTAGGGACCTGCCCACGTTTGTCCAAGCTTCCCCCCGTTGAGCTCCCAGGTATTTTGAGTTACTTTCCTTAGAACCAAATCTCCTACTTTGAAATAACCGAGGTTGGCTATTTGATTATAATACCCTTTATTCTCTACTTTTGAGTTGCCATTTTTACATGCGCCAAGTCCCTACGTCCCTCAAGCAGCTCCAAGTTAATCAATATTGCTTCGTTGTTTGATTCTTCATTTTCCTGGAAGTATCTCAAAGTAGGTTCTCCTAATTTCAACGGGATTCAAGCTTCAACACTGTACACAAGAGAGAAAGGGGTTTCTCCTGTGCTTGATTTGGCCGTTGTACGGTAGGCCCATAGAACTCCGGGTAATTCTTCGGGCCATTTGCCTTTTGCCACTTCCAACCTTTTCTTGAGGTTTTGAATAATCATTTTGTGCGTTGATTCTGCTTGACCATTCGTGCTCGGATAATAAGGTGAAGACGTGATCTTTTTTATCTTCAAATCTTCGAGGAACTTTGTAACTTTTGTATCGATAAATTAGTGGCCCATTTTCACATGCTATTTCTTTTGGTATTTCCAACATGCAAATTATATTTTCCCACAAGAAATCGACCACTTCACGTTCTCCGATATTCTGATAAAGAGCTGCTTCCACCCATTTGGAGAAATAGTCAATCAAATTAAAAGAAGCCTTACCTTTTCGGGAGCCGGTGGAATTGGTCCAACGATGTCCATCCCCCATTTCATGAACGACCACGGGAACAGAACCGAATGTAAGTGTTTCGTTGGTTGATGCATTAATGGTGTGTAACACCGACACTTATCACATTTTCACACGAAATCTTTGGCGTTATGTTCCATACGGGGCCAGTAATATATTGCCTGTATAAACTTTAGTACCAAGGAATCTTTGCCCAAGTGGTTACCACATATCCCCTCATGAACCTTTCTCATGATGTAGTTAGCTTCAGATGCTCCTAAGTACCAGGCCAGCGGGCCTTGGAAAGATTTTCTATACAACTGGCCTCTCTTGAAGCTGTATCGTGCAACTTTGGCGCATAACACCCGTGATGCTTTGTGGTCTTAGGGTAGATTCCCGTGCTCGAGATAGTCGATTATTTCGTTCCTCCAGTCCCAAACCAAACTAGTTGAATTTACCTCGTAGTAACCATCTGTATCCAGAACCGAGTTTTTCAATTGTACCACCTCTTCAGACTCTGTTCCTTTTATTTTTGTCGATGATCCTATGTTTGCCAACGCATATGCCTCTGCGTTCTCCTCCCTTGGGATGTGAGTAATTAACCATTCCCGGAATCGTGCAAACAGAGCCTAGACCTTTATCACGTGCTGCTGCATGCGTTTCCATTAGTGTCAAAGATCCCATAGACCTGATTTGCCACCAGATGTGAGTCGCAATTGATTTCAATGACCTCGGAGTCAAGTCCCCGGGCCAATTCAAGTCTTGCAATCAAAGCATCATACTTTGCCTCATTGTTAGTTAAAGGGATCATTCTGATGGCTTGCCTTAAAGTTTCTCCCGAAGGCATGATTAAGACTATCCCAAGTCCGGACCCTTTTACTTTGGAAGCCTCGTCCGTAAATAAGGTCCAAACTCCCGATGTCGATTCTGACACCGTTGCTGCCTCCTTGGTTTCCAGAGGCAGCAGTACCAGACTGAAATCGGCCACAAAGTCAGCAAAGATTTGTGACTTAATTGCAGTACTTGGTTTGTATTCAACGTCGAATTCACTCATTTCGACAACTCATTTGGCCAATCTTCCTGATATCTCGGGCTTATGGAGGATGTTCCTCAAAGTAAAAGTAGTCACCACAACTATCGGGTGACACTGGAAGTAGGGCCTCAACTTCCGAGCGGCTACTACAAGATGTTACAGATGCACATTTCTCGGGGTTAAGTTTCATGTTATGCTTCCTCAGGATATCAAAAGTTTCTTGTAGATGTTTGAGATGGTTACCTACATTCAAAGACTTAATGAGCATATCGTCTATATAAACTTTCATAGTTTTCCCTATTTGATTTTTAAACATCTTGTTCATGAGCCACAGATAAGTGGCTCTGACATTCTTCAACCCGAATGACATCACATTATAACAATATTTACCGAAATTTGTTATAAATGAATTATTTTCCCTATCTTCCGGGTTCATCTCGATTTGATTATACTTGGAATAAGCATCGAGGAAACTCATTAACTCATGCCCGACTATGACATCAATCATTTGATTGATATTTGGCAGTGTGAATGGGTCTTTCGGGCACGCCTTATTAAGATCTTTATAATCTACGCACATAAGGAATTTATTGTTCTTCTTAGTAACTATCACTACGTTAGCCAGCCAGTCTGGATATCTTACCTCTCGGATCGAAGTGTTATTAAGCAAGCGGGTTACCTCTTCTTTAACGAATTTGTTCCTAGCTTCCACAATAGGGAACTTCTTTTGTCTTACCGGAGGTACATTGGGATCTAAGATTAGTTTGTGCACTACCACCTCCATCGGGCTACCTATCATATCCTCATGCGACCATGCAAAATCGGCGTTAAATTTAAGAAATTCAATAAAATCAGACCTGAGCTCCGGGTATAGTCATGTTCCCAAATGGAACTTTCTTTCTAGGAATCCTTTGAATAATGCAACTCGCTCCAGTTCTTCCGCCGTTGACTTCATCGTGTCCGTCTCTTCTGGAATTTGGAAATATCTCGGTATCTGATAATGTTCCAGCGATTCTGTTTCCGGGCTAACTTCTTCTAGATTGGGAGCAGGTGTATGTTCCTGTAATTGGTATGCCGCATGCTCCTTCCCTTTGGTATTGGAAACTGAAATTACATTCATCTCCCTTGTTGCTGGTTGATCACCCCTTATCTGCCTGATTCCTTCAGGAGTTTGAAATTTCAACAATTGGTGATATGTCGAGGGTACAACTTTCATCTCGTGTAGCCATGTCCTTCCAAAGATGATATTGTATCCCATGTCACCATCTTCTACTTCGAAGAGAGTTGTTTTCATTACTCCTTCAGCGTTCGTGAGCAGCACAATCTCCCTCTAGGTCGTTATGCTTGCGAGGTTGAAACCAGCGAGGAACTTTGTAGCCGGAATAATGCTTCAGTGAGTTTAACTTTCTCCAATACTATCCATTGTATGATATTAGCCGAACTTACTGTATCCACTAAAACACGTTTAGGTTTAAACTCTAAAACATTAAAGAAATTACCAGTGCATCGTTGTATGGTAACAACAATCAGTTATGCATCTTCCTCCGTAAAAATAATATCATCTTCTCGGAGCCTTTTACTATGAGTTATTGAAACTTTGGTCTTCTTTGTTGCCGAAAAGGTGACCCTGTTAATCTTATTCCCCAGAAGATCATATTGATCGTTTGGCGTGGAGGTTCTTCTCCTGCTTTCGAGAGTTCCGCGTTGTCTCTGTTCCAACCATAGGTGTTCTTAGATCTATCACTTAAGAATTCTCTAAGTTGACCATTTTTCAACAGTGTCGCCACTTCTTCTCGGAGGTGTCGGCAGTCCCTTGTCCGGTGGCCATTTGTCCCATGGTATTCACATCATAGGTTAGGATCCCTCTGACTAGAATCGGATCTCATTGGTCTTGGGAATCACGCCTCTTTGATGTTTCTCATGGTTGACACCAATTCCACTGTATTGACAATGAAGTTGTATTCCGATAGCTCAGGGTAAAGAGAATCCCGAGACACCAGCATTTCATTATCCTGTAATGACCTATTGTTCCGTCCACGATCAGACCTTCAATCAACGGTGAACTTGTCTGATGTTCGGGGGACCTACCACGCTCTTCGGTTCGTTCATATGGAAGAAATCGATCCCTCAAAGTTCGTTTGTCCGCGTCGTAGTCATCTTTTGATCTATCTTTATTCTTCTCCCGCCCTTTGGCTGATGATGGAAAGCTAACTTGATCATCTTCGATTCTTATCTTAGACTCGTACCGGTTGTGGGCATCTACCCAAGTCGTTGCTTGAAACTCAAGCAAGTTTTCCTTCAACTTCCGGGAAGCGTATGGACTTCTCGGATTCAGTGCTTTAGTGAATGCTTCAGTCTCCCATTCATCCGGGATGGCGGGGAGCAACATTCTTTACTTTTGGAAACGGGTAAAAATTTAGTGTAGGAACTCGGGCTCTCCCTACGCAATCCTGAATATATTGTCCTTTCGGGCTTGAACTTTTCTGGCCCCAGGCCTTGATGAAAGAATATGCGAGCATCTAATAGGAATCTATGAAATGCTCGGGTAATAGTGAAGGCCGCGTCAGAGCTCCTTTCATGAGAGTTTCTCCGAATTTCATTAGCAACACAGACTCAATTTCGTGAGGCACTAAATCACTTCCTTTTACTGTCGTCGTGTAAGTGGTAATATGCTCCTGAGGGTCTGAATTTCCGTCATATTTTTTCACTTCAGACATTTTGAACCGTTTCAGGATTAACTCTGATGCCGCACTCGGCATGTATGGCAATTAAGTATACTTCTTTGAATCCGGACCCTTCATTACTGGTGGCGCGCCCGGGATTTGGTCTATGGGGGTGTTTACTTCCCTCATAAACCGTAAACGTTCGTTCTTGAAAGGATCGTTCTCGTTATTGAGACCGGATCCGCTCCCCCCAGCTCCTTCGGAGCCAACTTCACCCCGATGAGTGTTGTTGTCGACCCTCTACGTTATTTGATTTGTGGGGACACCGGGAGGAATTGGATCTTGTCTGTTTGCATTGTTAGAAGCACCCGACAGTGCTTGCTTCAACGATGTCATAACCTTATCCTGTCGTGTGAGATGTCCTAAGATGATCACATGTTTCTCTTGTAAGACCCTCACCGCGTCAACGACAAGTTACTCATCAGCAGGAGTTGCCTCCCAAACTTGTCGAGGATACTGCTTGTTATGCACCGGTGTGTCATCATTTTCCTCATTTTGAGTATCACTAAGTGAGTCCTCGAAGTGAGGCTGATCTCCTTGAATCTCAAGGTTGTGCATGTTGTTAACGGTGTTATGTGCTATTTCTTATGGTTTTTCTTTTCTAAGACAAAATACTCAAATCACGTTAGTAAAAAAGACAAGGATCAAAATTAATTACACGGCTGTCTAGGCCCCACGGTGAGCGCCAAACTGTTTATCCGTAAAGCGATACATTTGAATTTATACGTAGTTTCTAGACAAGTGAACTAATTTGATCCAGAAATAATCAAATAATTGAAGAATATTACGATACATAGGCTTAGAATGTAGATGAAACAACAAAAATAACAACTCTGGGAACAAGATTTTCGAGCATTGCAATGATGAGATTAAAAGCAAGAAAGTAAAATGATATTAAACTTTGTATAGAATATAGTGTAAGTTAGCCTGAAAACTCGTGTCCTTTACAATGATAATTGGACTCGCTATTTATAGCTGTGTTCAAGGAAGGAGGTCCTAGGATCGTGCCCTCCTTTAATGTCAATTATGAGGGTCATTGATGAAGATGTAACTGTGAACATCATTCTTAATGCTGCAAAATATTCCTTATAAAATACTACCGGGCGCAAAACATTTAATATTTCTTTATAAGCGTTACCCTTTCCGGTGACAAGCGGAATATTTGTGTTTGGTCTTCGGCCTTTCTCGTCTTGGATTCCATGCGTCTGTCCCTTGGATGACCACGTGTCATAACATATTTTATCCTATACGTCGTGGTCATGGTCAAGGACGAAGAAATTCTTTTCCCGGTGTTAATCATTCATCAAAGAAAAATCACCAACAATAGAAGAAAAAGAGGAGAAACACGAAGTGGTAGAAACAAATAGCTAATAAAATAGATGCTACCAACGTAATGGAAGAGAAGACGAGTCACATACCTGTTGTATGCGAAAACACTTGGTTGAGCTTTATCAAGCATTACTAAAGAAAAAATAGAAAAAATCTTAAAGCTAATTTCTCTGAGAATCAAATGGACATAACACACTTGGATGCTTTTTCTTGAGCACCTTAAAAGAAAAATAGATTACTTGATTGGTGATGGAACTTTATTAAGGAATATTAATTTATCTTATTTTGGTTTTGTCAATTCATAGTAGTTAGCAAATAAAGATCATAAAATCGCAGTAGTAGCAGAGGCGGACCTACGTTGATGGTTGAGGGGTCACGGGACCCCGTTAGCCTCGGCAAAAATTCTGTATATATTTTTCGTGTGCCCCAAGACACAAAGAGACGAATTGAAGGAGTGGTTTTGTAGGACGCTTATGTTTCCAGCTATGCTGGAGGTCATGAGTTCAAAACCCACTTTCACCACTCTCTCTCCTCTCCTTTTTATTTTACTTTCTTTTGAATTCAACCCCTTAAATAGCAAACTACTTCACTTTTTTACTTTTTTTTTTGAATTCAAATATAGTTTAGTTTTAATATATGATAGTCAACTTACTTAATTTTATTCTTTTTTAAATTCTTTCCTTAAACTTAAAAACCTTAAATTGTAATTTATTGCGCTTCAGATGTAGAAAAATACAAATCCTTCTTCCACAATTTTCTTCAACAATCACTTTGACAAAGTAGCGGATATCCGTCAACTCTGATTCGGCAATGACAACTAATTAAGAGTTTGAGGTTTTTATTCAGTTCTGTAACTATTAGCACACCCTTAATCTTGATTTGTTTAGTAAGTTTTTTGATAATTTTTGGAGTTTGAACACCCTTTTGATCACATACCCCTTTTTTAATTGACAAAAAGCTCGAAATTTGAAAGTTTGAACGAATCTTAAATCAAATATCTTCCCTTTCCGTAGCACATATTTTGCAAAGAAATCTCTCTTTGTTAGATGCTTTCTATTTCTTTAGAACTTTTTTATTTGTACTTGGAGGATAAGTCATCATAATCATCGAATTTTCAAAGAGTAGCCCGCCAAATCTTATCGCTAATAATTAGCATACAATGGTGCCCTGTCATGCTCAAATCTTGAGTCCGCCTCTGAGTAGTAGTCCATCACCTAGTATTAATTAGTTTAGTCATATTAGTGTAATTCTTTATTACCTAAAGTTATAGTCGATTCTTATTTTCGTTAAATAATATCTCATTGATGGTTTGAGTTTGCTTTCTGTTTTTTCCTCCTGACTAAATTTTGTTACCCTCTCACATTTTGCGGATTGTAGTGAAAGTAATTATTGGTTTTATCCTACTTAGATCAAAACGTAAACTTTAGATGGATATGAAAATATGCATACAGAACCGTCACTTTTTAGATTGCTCGTGTAATTACCTATGTTTATTATGTGTTTTGGGTTGGAAAATTAAAAATTGTTCCTTTTTTTCTATTTAATTTTTTTTCAATTGATAGTAGTAATATTTACTATTACCTTTATTTGTTTACGTCAGTTGCATTTTGAAGATATGGATATCTATTAAAGTTTGTTTGAATTAAAATTCAATTTTCTATTATTTAAAAGTGAGAGTCTGGGTGCACTTCTGGGTAAAATGCAGTGTGAATTATACCTTATACTTGGGCCAACCTAATTGGTGAATTAACACGTTTGTACACTTTTTACTTGTGTGGAACAGCTGGTATCCACTTTTATTTCCAATTTTTTTGTCTTCTTTCTTCAGACACAGACATCGGTTCTCTCCGCTATTGTTCTTTCTACTTCTTTTTCGTTTATTTTTTTCCTTTGTTTTCTCTATTGGATCTTAACATCAGTTAGGAACAACAAAAGTACCTCAGACGACCGTCGTGAGAATATTAATCCAAAATCATCATTCGGTACTTTCTCTTTCGCTTTCACTTGTGTTCTGTTGCTGTATTTTCTCTGCAAATCTAATTTTAAATGAGTAACCACACAACCAACAAATTTCTGAGATCGGTCACACCGTTTGCGAGGATGTCTACTCTGTGTGCTTGATTACAGCTCTATTTCAGTTTCTCTTCGTTACGACAACAATAATAACAAACCCAGTTTGATCCCAACATGTGGGGTCTAGGGAGAGTAGTCTGTACGCAGACTTATCCCTACCTAATGCAGGTAGAAAGGTTGTTTCCGATAAACCTTCGACTCAGGAAGGACAAGAAGAAGAGGAGGAAAGAAAGAAAAGAAGAAAGATGGAAAAAAAATAAAAAAGGAGAGATAAAGAATAAGTAGTACCAAATAATAACAATAGGAATTCAGTTTCTCTTCATTGTTACTTCAATTTCTCCCTTTCAACTTTTGGTTTGCTGCAAACGAGCCTCCAACACAACAATGTCTTCAGCTTTGACTTCCAGTTCTGAGAGGCGCGTAGCAGTTTGGTCCCGCTCGGCTAAAAATTGATCCCACTCGGAAGTAAGTTCCTCCTTATCCCGAATCAAACTTTGGAGGCCTTCAGAAGCAAGGAAATTGGCATGCGAAAATAAAAATGCAAACTCAAAATACTACTAAATCAAAAATAGAGAGGATAACAAAGGAAATGAAGAATATACCGCTGCGGCGTTGTGCATAGCATTGTTCAACAAATATTCTCCCGAAAGTGCTTGTATCTTTTCCCAATCTTTCTCTGAAGCCAAAGGCTTCAGATAGTTAGCAAGTTCCACCTGTCAGGACAATATATTACATCCGTTAGAAACTGAGATAGTAACGCTCCTCTTCCTTTGCGGGTCTTCTGAGGGGGCAACATAATTTTGCCCCAAGTTCCCATGAACCGGGGACTGGGGGAGAGGATCTCTTTTCAGGTGGATGCGACCGGTGGAGATTATGTAGCAGTTGCTAATGGAAGAGTTGGTGAAGAATGAGATGAAGGTAATGACGCTGAAGGATGAGAAGTGGCTGCGGCAAGCACAATGCTGGGTGTTGGTTGCTCGTCAATCGAAGACGGCAGGGCCCCGGTACTCAACATCATGGTACCGGGCACAACGACTAGGATCCGAAAATGGGAGTTGGCATTTTCCACCATTTCAAACTCCCCAGAACGCCGAGGCATCGTCCTCGGTTGGTGTAACTAACTCAACAAATTGAGAGTCTTTTGAGTTGAGAAAGATCGTCGTCTTCTATGTAGAAAAGCCCCCTCTTCGCTAGCTTCCCCATCATCGTCGATCATCACGATATCTATGCCAGGACCGGGCGGGGGGCTCGTCACCACAACATCCGGAGATGACTCGGGAGCAGCGTTCTTTGCCATCTTATTCTTTCCTTGGTCGCGGAGGAGCGCCTTCTTTTTGGTTGCTTGTTCTCTGACCGGAGACTCCGAGAAGAAGCACTCGTACTAAAAGCAGGCTTAGAGACGCTTGTTTGTGTAAAATCTTCATGCAGCAGCCTTGCCGCATCAACGGGTTTAGCCAAAACGTCATCCGCGAGGACGACAATCGAGCCCTGGGGTAGACCTTTATTCAACAGCTGGGAAGAGTGAAACAACTTCCTTATGAGAAAAGGTAAAAACAAGATGAGTTAACCTTACCACGATTTTTGGCCTTCCACCCGTATTTCAGGGACATCTCTTTCCACATTTTGGTTTCGGGTGTAATAACGTCGAAAATTTTCTAAACCCATTGGTCAAAGCGCTCAACCCTAAGGGGAACCCATCGAGTCGAGACACGAAAAGGAAGAAAAGTTAATAATGATGATGAATGATATTTAACAGAAGAAGAAACAGACGATAGACTTACGAGTGCGGTTTCATAATTCCGGGAAAGCCAGAGCCGAGGCCGAGGCTGAGATGATGCCAGTGGTGGGGACTGAAATGAATCGCTCCTGTAACAACCCGACTGATCGTTTTGCGTTCTAGGACCCCGTTCCCCTAAATGAGACTCCCCAGAGTTTCTTTTACTGATTTATGACTTGTGGGGACGGGTGATTCGGGATTTGGAAGAGTTTAGAGAGGTATAGGAACACTTAGTTCCTTAAGGTTGGCTTTTAAGGCCAAGTTTGACTCCGGTCAACGTTTTGAGTAAACGACCTCGAAATCGAGATCCGACGGTTCCGGTAGCTTCATATGATGATTTTAGACTTGGGCGTACGTTCGAAACAGGTTTTGGATGACCCGGGTGCGTTTCGGAGCCCAATAGCGAAATAGGAGTTTCCTTAAGTTCAAATTGTGGTTTGAAACGTGTTTTTGTGCTATCGAGGTCCAAACGGAATTTCGAGATCAAAAATAGTTCCGTCATGTCATTTATGACTTGCTCGCAAAATTTGGTGTCATTCCGAGTAGTATAGGTAGGTTCGGCGCATTGTTAACGAATTCAAGAAACTTAAAAGTTCTTAAGTTTGATTCTAGGGGTTTTGAGGTGTGATTTTTAGTTTTAGCATTGTTTTGGGTGTTCTGAAGGCTCGAGCAAGTCCGTATTATGATTTGGGACTTGTTGGTATATTTGGACGGGGGCTCGGATGGGCCCAGATGCCACTCGGGCATCGAGCGAGGCTAAAAACCAGCAAAAACAAAATAGCTGCTGGTGCAGCAGATCTGCGGTGGCTTAGTCGCAGGTGCGAGATCTCTTCTGCGGTCCTTGCCTCACAGGTGCGGCCCCAGGTGAGCCTGCCAATTCTCCCAGGTGCGGAGCCGCAGGTGCGGGCCCCTCTCCGCAGGTGCGAGCCCAGACCCTCTTGCCCAGTTCCGCAGATGCGAGATTCATCTCGCAGATGCGAAACTGCAGGTGCTAAAACCTGTAGGCAGTGAGCTTCTTTTAAAACACAGGAATGAGCCATTTTCACCATTTTCTTTCCTTCATTGCGACCTTAGGAGCTTGAAGAAAAAGAGGCACACGACCTAGCTACTGAAAGGTAAGTAATTTCTACCCTAATGTTAGTTAAATACTTGAATTCCTAGTTAAATTAACATCCTAAATTAGTATAAATGAAGAGTTAGGGTAGAAACCTAGGGCTTTATGAAATTTAGGGAATTTCCCACCAACTAGTTATGAAATCACACAAAAACTACATATTGTTGATCCTTAGACTATGGATGAGTGTTTCCTTCGAAAATTTTCGGAATCCGAGCATGTGGGCCCGGGAGTGTATTTTGAGATATTTCAAAGTAGGTTAAAATAATTAATTAAATAGGAGAATTTCATGCTTTTGAGAGTGAATTAATGTATTTATGCAACATTTGACTAGTTTCGAGTCCTTGAGAGACGAGTTTGGAGTTTCGGGCGCATTCTTGACCCGAAAAATAGGTTCGACACTGGGTGAGTCTCCTTTCTAACCTTGTAAGAGGGAATTGTCCCCATAGGTGCTTATAAATGATTGTATGACTTGATTGCGGGGGCTACGCACGCACGAAGTGACGAGAGTCCGTGCGTAGCTACTACTATGCCTTGTCGGGTAGCTTAGGATTCACAAGCATGCTTTATGTGTCGTATCTGTGATCTTGCATGTGGTCTAGGTAGTATAATATCTTTGAATTGCGCAGATGAAGGCCTAGGAGGTTATATTTCAAAGTTGATATTATTGAATTCTGTTCTGCCAGTATGTTCCCTGCTAAATTATCCGAAATTCCTGTTAATCATGTATATATATATATGGGAACCTGTGTCGCATGTATGATTCGCGAGCGGGGTAGACCTAGTATTATGTTAACCGCGTCGCATGTTCGATTCGCGAGCGGGGCAGATATATGCATCTATGGTTCGAGCCGTTCGACCCTTCGGCAGTGCATATTTATTTTCACGACGTATCAGCCGTACGATTTCGGCATACTATGTGTTATTTAAATGACCGAGAGTTTTGTGATACTTGTATCAGTTGACTCATATGAGAAAGGTAAATCTAGTAAATTATATGCTAGTGGAATTGACATGCAAGGTAATTATAAATTGATACTTGATGTTTCCTGTCCTGGTGAATATTTATGACTGTTACTCCTGCCTAGTCTTCATTTATCTATATTATATTGACCCTAGCAAGTATCACGTCGACCTCTCGTCACTACTTCTTCGAGGTTAGGCGGGATACTCACTGGGTACATATTTGTTTATGTACTCATGCTACGCTTCTGTACTTAAATGTACAGGTTTTGAGGCGGGTGCATATGGTTATCAGATCGGAGCTCGATCCTGAGTTTTATCTTGACTTGACTTCACGGTGAGCTGCTCCCCTTGACGATCTTCAGCAGCGCTACGAAGTCTTCTTTTGTTATTCCTGTCTAGTCCTTCAGACAGTGGGACGGTTTATTCATCTTTTGCTATATTCTATTAGTATGCCTGTAGACTTGTGGCACACTGGTTCCTGGCACACACGTAGTGATTACTTTATTTTTGAGTTGTAAATATTGGGATATGATCCCTTATGGTTGATTCTGTCCAAGTCAGTCTAATTTTATTCGTTTTTATTTAATGTTTAAACTTAAAACTTTTGCAAGTGTTGGAATGTTTATTCAAATAAGGAAATTTCACTATTAAATCAAGTGTTGGCTTGCTTGACCACGGTGTTGGGCGCCATCACGACCTGAGTTAGGATTTTGAGTCGTGACAACTCCATCCACCCACGTTCGTTATCATTATCCATGTTAGACAGCAGTGCGTGGTGTCCTCACTTGTTGAAATTAACCAATACCCCACAAAAGCTTTTGTGGGAATAGAGTTTCATCACTCGAGCCAAGGGTAACTCTTCTCCCGTCTCCCGGCATAGGCGCTAAAGACAAGAAATTATCCTCCACACGAAAGGGCTTACCTATGCCAAACACACTTGATAACGGAGGTAGAACTCCACAATGATGGATTCAAGCTCTCTGCTCAAAGAAAACGCTCCCAAAATAAAGAGATACATGTAAAATGTATAACCCTTCTTGGGTAAAGTTATCCGCTCCGCCAGGTCGGGAGAAATAGTGTCCAAATCTTGACAATGGTAGTCTTCCTTCACAACAGGGATACTGGAAGGATGGATATACGCTAACAATCACGTACGAGGTTGAGTAGAAGGGTATTTCACTTCAAAGTCTTTGGTGGTAATCAGGTTCTTTGGGACGACGATATTCACCGTAAGGGGAGTAACATCGTCATCTTTGCATTTGTTCTTTAACGAACTAGGTTTTCTTGAAGAAGAGACCATTTTTTATCAAGGAGATTGTTTTTGTCTCAAAGAAGGAAGCTAAGGAAAGGTTAAAGTCGAAGTATGAATTGTGCAAAAGGAGGTCTTAGACAATTCAGAATATTATGAAGTGAGAATGAAAGAGTTTGATGCGTATAAGTAAAGGTTTAGACGACTAAACTCGTGGCCATAATTATCTCGATAGCCGGCAATAGTTATTCCGAATCGTGGGATGACGCATGTTTAGAGCATTAAATGCGAAGAGACGTGTGTCTAATCAATAGCCAGAAACTTTTCAGAGGGGCCGGTAAAATTCCTGCCAAAAAGAATTTTTTTACCAATTTCCCGTTGACACAAAGTTATGCCACCGAAAATCAGGGGGACTATCTGTATATGGTAAAATATGTTATATTAAATACTCACATAAGGAAGTGACATGTGGAGCGTCTAAACCTCTACTTATACGCATAAAGATAATATAAATACTCATTGTTACCAGAGAGAATGATACTCATAAAGATAAAATAAATGCGTGCCATCCCGTAGCATTTAATAAAGAATATTCTACATCATTAAGTACACTGACCGTTACAAAGAATATGACATTCATGCCCGCCGTTACACATTCTTCAATAGCCCTCATAATTGATATTAAAGAAGGGCTTGATCCTAGGACCTTGTTCCCTAGGTGCAGCTATAAATATTGAGCTCTATTATCATTGTAAAGAAAACAAATTTTCTGGCAAACATACGCTACACTCTATTCAAAGCTTAATATAACCTTATCTTCTTGATCCCGAAACTATTATTCTGCTATTTCGTCTCCATCTCAAGGCTAAGTGTTGCATATTTATATAATCCATCTATTATTTCAGGATCAAATTAATTTATTTGTCTAGAAACTATAAACTCAATTGTATTGTTTTATGGGTAGACAAGATTCCTACCATAGTTTAGTCAATTCTATCGGATGTGGATGTGATAAGACTCATGTCTTTGTCCACGTTAGAGATACTACTACATGCATAGAAAAGGAGCTTTCTATTTGGACTATTAATTATTATATGTAAGTTGAGATTTTTTCTGCTGAAGTTTATACGAGATTTCCTTTTTGGTTTAAATGTGGAAATCTTGGTGAAAAATGAAGTCGACTCTTGTTGGGCAATATTTATTGGAGGTGAGATGCTGTAATTTGGTTGAATTTAATGAATCAGAAATCTTAGTCATTTTAAATAGGTTATTCCTAGGTGCCTTTATGCTCCTCCCAGGAGGTAATTGTAGGTTATGGAGACTTGAGCATACTGATGCTTAGAGAATTTTTTGGTGAAGAATTTTTTTATTGATTCAACACCACTACCTGTTACATGCTTCCTTTTCTCTTCTTTCTAACTATTTCTCCTTTATCTATTTACTATCTACACTTTCTCTACCATAATAACATCAACAAGTAACCAAAACCAACAGAACAAAATTAGAATAACATAATCTCTATTATCTAATTACTCTGTCTATCCATTCCTTCTCTCTAAGGCTCAACTTTTTAGTTACAAAGTGTATCATCCTCATTTTGCATTCCTGCTTGATATGTTGTATCACATACTCTGTAGTTGGTAGCTTTAGCTCCCACACTGCATCATTACGGGCCTTCTATATCATGTAGACTAGTGCTGCAATTGTAGTTATTACCACTTCTATGCACCTCTTCCCCTTGGTGATTCTGGTCATTCTCCTCCATATTCTAGCAATATCAGTTTGCTGAAGTCGTATCTCTAGCCACAATTGTAGCTCCTGTAAGCATCCTTTAGAGAAGGGACATTCAAAGAACAGATGATGTGTAGTTTCCTCATGCATCTCACATATTGGGCATCTATCATCTTGGCTTATGCCTAGTTTGCATAGCCTAGATTTGGTCATCAGCCTTTGGTGCATGGTCAACCAGCATATAAAGTCGTGTTTGGGTATATTCAGTTTACTCCATACCTATCTTCCCCATTGCCATGCTTCTTTAGCTCCCACTCTCCATTTTTACCCACTTCTCACAGTGTATTGTCCATTAGCATGTTGCCATCCATCTTGTATGAAGCCAGGTTCAAATTCATCTCTAATTTTGCATATCTTATTCCAGTACTAGCAATAATCGATTGGACATGTGTATTTCCACCATGCCTTATCTTTTAAGTATATGTAGCTTATCCATTTTACCCATAAATTTTCAGCTTTCTGTGCCACATTCCAGACATATTTAGCAATTGTTGCTTCATTCCATTTAATGCAATATGTGATCCCAAGTCCACCCTCATTCTTACCCATACATACTAGGTCCTGTGCCACTAAGGGAGGTCTATTTGTGACAACATTTCCATCCCAGAGAAAGTTCCTACATATTGCAGTGATGCCTTTCAATACCTGCTTTTGTAGTATGAACATGGAAGACCAATAACTGTGAATGTGTAACAATACAGATTTCACGAGCAACACTCCCCCAGCATATGACAGATGCATGGTACCCTAACTTTTAATTCTTGCTGTCATCTTGTCAAGAAATACTTCACAATCCATTTTTGGGATTCTCTTAGCTGAAATTGGCACACCAAGGTACCTAAATGGGAGACATCCTTTTTTGTATCCAGTCATCTCAATCAAGTCATTTAAACTTTGAGTATTCATATTTACACTGAATATATTTGACTTACTGGCATTTGTGCATAACCTTGCTGTATTGGAGAATGTCTTTAATCCCCCGAGGAGCAAATGTACTGATTGGAAGTCCCTTTTACTGAAAAGAACCACATCATTAGCAAAGCATAAGTGATTCACCTTCAAACTCCTGCATTTCGTATGATATTCAAAGCCCTCATGTCTAGCTACTACCCCCATTATCCTGGTGAAATACTCCACGCACGTAACAAAGAGTAGTGGGATATTGGATCCCCTTGCCTCAGTCTCCTTTCCCCTTCAATGCTACAATACATTCCTCCATTTATAGCTATAGAGTAATGTACAGTTGTAATACAATTCATTACCCATTTATGTATTTCCGAGGAAACTCCATGGAATGTAGCATCTCCTCTACAAACTCCCACTCCACTGTATCATACGCCTTACTCAAATCTATTTTAATCAGGCAAATACTAGTTGTCTGTTTCTTGTTGTACAACCCCACCAAGTCTTGGCATATGAGGATGTTTTGCACTATGTTTCTCCCAGGTTGGGTGATATAATCTCCGGCAAGACCAGTTTCAACCTATTAGAAAGCAATTTGGACACTATTTTATAGATAGTGTTGCAATATGCAATTGGCCTGTAATGTCCTACTGTGTCTGCATGATCTAACTTAGGGATCACGGTGAGAACTGTATTGTTCCATACTTTCAATGGTTTCCCTGATCTGACGAACTCCATAATCCCTGCTATCAAGTCTTCTTTGATGGTTTCCAAGCAGTCTTTGAAGAACTGACTGCCATACCCATCTAGTCCTGGTGCTTTGTCCCATGCAATGTCCCATAAATCTCTCTTTATCTCCTGAGTGCCAAAATCTGCTATCAACATTCTCCTTTATTCAACTGAAACCACAAGCCTTTCTTTCACAGTTCACTGCATACTCTTGTTCTTCTTGTGCATTTTGTGCCTAGCTAGTTCTTGTAATACTCCACAAAAGCCTTAGCTATGTCAGGTGTTGTAGTTCTTGTGATGCCTTCACCATCTCTTATAGTAAATATTCTGTTGGAGTTCCTTCAAGCTTTAATAGTGCTGTGGAAAAACTTAGTGATCATATCCCCTACATTCAACCAATGCATTTTGAACTTCTGCTGCAGGTGTTTATTCCTTGCTTGTGTCCATCTCTAGCATTGCTTGGACATCTGGTCTTCCTTCAGTATTAGTTCAAGCTTAATAGGATCTCTCTGTAGGGCCTTTTGACATTCCTCCAGTTCCCTTTGTGCTTGTATAGCTTTGCCCTCAACATCACTAAATTGACATATGTTTATTGCTTTGAGCACAGTCTTGAGTCTGTTCAGTTTCCCCACTAGTCTGTACATACATGTACCCTCTATATTCTTTTTCCAACTTTCCTTCACTTTTTGTTGAAAATTAGTAGATTGGCTCCACATGTTATAGTATCTGAATCTCTGTTGGTTCTGCTGAGGTCCATTATCCCAATTTATCAAAGCAGGGCAATGGTCCATGAGACCCTCATTCCCAAAGTGCACCTCTGATCCTGGCAATGCACTCAACCATTCCCCATTTACCAAAATCTGTTAGTTCTGTTGTAAACTCTGCTATTGTCCCCGTGTTTATTGTTCCATGTATAGAATGATCCAGAAGACCTGAGTTCTTTTAGTGAACACTTCCCCATGCATTCTTTGAAGTCCCCCGTCTCTAATACTGATACTGGTCTCCCACTCTCTCATCTCTCCTTAACACACAACTGAAGTCCCCCGTCTCTAATACTGATACTGGTCTCCCACTCTCTCATCTCTCCTTAACACACAACTAAAGTCCCCCATTACTACCTATGGTCCTTGTATATTGCTGTATATTTGTTCTATTTCTTGCCACAAGCCTCTTCTCAAGCATGGATCATTAAAACCATATACCACTGTTACTTGAAACTTGTATTGTGTTCCTTCGTGTTCCACCATTTGTGATGTTCACATGGAATATATGTGGCTTCTATAGCACCCAAATTCTACCATCCGGATGGTGTCTTAGGTTTGTACTAAATGACCATCCATTACAAAGGTTAAGAGAATCTAATGATGTTTTAGACCTCTTAACCTTTGTCTCTAGGAACCCAAATAGGCCAACTTTAGAGTTGTGCAGAAATAAATTCATCTCTTTCTGCTTGTCTTGCCTATTTGGCCCCCTGGCGTTCCAAAATCCCATTTTATCCATTAGGTGGAGGGGCTCCTCCTCCCCTCACATTACTTGAGCCTATTCCATTTTTCATTTGTGCCTCTCTATTGCTTATGGCCTCCCCTGCTGTGCTTCTTCTGTATTGTGTTCCTTGTCCCTCTGTTATTGTACTATTGTATTTTCTTTGTCCTTCTGTTGTTCCAGTCTGTTTTCTCTTATTCACTACCCCTGCTTGAGTTTCAATCTTCTCCTGTTGATCCTCCAAAGTAGCAAATGAGTTCCTTAGAGGAATGGTAACTGGTTGCACTACCACTTGACTTGGCTTTCTCATCTGTTCCTGCAATACTTTCTTTCCTTCTCTTTTCATTTCATCTTGACTTTTTCCATTTATAGATTCCCTTCTCGAGCTGTCTAGTTCAGTTGGTTATTCGTTTGTAGTTTCCTACATTGTTCCTTTATGTGACCAAAGTTTCTGCAATGGTCGCACAATGTTGGCTTCCACTCATACTCCATTGTCTGTTAAATTATTTGCCCTAAATATTCTCAAACATTATTGTGTCTGGATATGTTTTGTTTAATGGTACTCCAACCATCACCCCAACATACATTAGTTTCTCTTTCCTTGTAGTTGCAGTATCAACTTCCACAGACTTTCCTACTAGTCTTGCAATTTTGGCCAAAGCAGCTTGACCCCAATATTTGAGGTCCAATCCCACTAGACGGATCAAGATTAGGACCTGTTCCACCATTATTTTTCTCATTTCCATACCTGGTTTCCATGGCTTCACCACCACTAGTTTCCTATCAAAGGTTTGAGTTCCCCCTTCAATTTCTTTGGTTCGTCCTTCTACACTGTGAAATCTTACCATAAATATACCTTTGTTAGTTTGAGCACCTTATCCAAACCCATACGACCCATATTCTCTTAAAGAACCCCTCTATTACTGTTAATGGAGTATTCGACCCCAAAACATAGCAAACTAACGCAGATTGCCAGTAGTCAATTTCCTTCTGCACATCTGCCAAAGTAATTTTGACATTTGTGGAGGTTTCTCCTTCCCCTTTCAAGTCAAAGACCTCATTCATTACCACTTTTCCAACAACATTACTCCATGATTTAGGATTTAGGGTTTGAGCATTACCTAGTTCATTTTGGGATTTTTCTTCTTCTTCAACATGATCCGCCCACGAATTCTTCCCAGAGCTCTGTGCATATGCATTTGGTTTCTTGTTCCCACTGAGTTTGTCAATTGATTGTTCGCCATTGGAGTCACCATTATTGACGACCCAACCATCGATGTTCGCTTCAGTTCCAATGGTATTACTCCTTGTATCACATTCAAGCTTTTAATTTTTTTCGCATCCTCTGATTGTGGAATACCTGTTCTAGCAACATACCCATGTTGATTTACTGTTCCTCCTTGTCCTCTCCCTCCAGTCCGTGACTTCTTCGCCATTCAGCATTAGCTGAGAGAATCCCCCATTCTAGAGAGGGAAACACCCTAAAAGGCTACTGCTTAGAGAATTAGGGTAGCGATTTTTTCTTATTGTTCAATAGACTTTTCTCACATATATAAGGTCCTAGAAGTAAATTTTCTCACATGTAAATTTGTGCTTAAACTAACTTCAATCCTAGGTAAGACGATATGTAGTTTTAAAATAACAATAGGTTCGAACATTGATATTTGAGGGAGGTCTTTGTCTAATAAACATGCATATGTCAATTTTTTACCAAATTTGATTCCCCTTTAGCTTCTAACTCTATGTCTTATGTCAAAATATTTATTTACAACAAATAAAAGAAATTGTTGTATGTGAATATTTAGTTGTTGTAGTTTATTCTATTTATACATTCAACATGCAGACTTTGCATGGTAGAATTTGTAACTTTGGATTTTTGTCATCTCAAATATGTGATTTGGTGTACAACGGCTTTTGCATGGATATTATAATTAGATTTGTGATCTCTTTGTTAGCTTGATCCTAGAATTTGTTCATTTACACGACTACGCTGTTTGGTACGAAGAAAAATATTTTCATGAAAAATGAGTGTTTTTATCATTTATTTTCTCTTGTTTGGTTGTTGAGTGGAAAACATTTTCCGGAAAATATTTTCTTATTTTTTTGTTAGAGAGTAGAAAATATTTTTTTAGTAAAATATTTTTTTATGTTACTCTCCTCACCACCCTCCCCCCTTCCCCCAAGTCTCTAAAATTTCGCTCAAACCAAGATGAACTAATGTGTTGCTTTATTTTTTTACGCAAAAATAATGTTGAAATTTTGTGCTCCATAACTAAAAAGAAAACACTTTTTTTGGTTGAAAAAGAAAGTATTCTTTTTACAACATGAAAATAAAGTACTCATTTTATTAAAATAAAAAAAAATACTTTTTCTACATCGTGAAAAAAAATGCTCATTCTTTTAAAATGAAAAAAATGCTCTTTTGTTGAAATGAAAAAAATACTTTTGTACATGAAAGAAAGTATTTCTTTTGGTTGGAATGAAAAAATAAATAAATTTATATCATGAAAGAAAAACTAATTTGTTGAAATGAAAAAAAACTATCTACAACATGAAAAGAATGTACTATTAATAATATTTTTATTTATGGTGGGAATGGGGTGGGGCGGAGGGTTGGGTCGGGGTGGGGTGACAGTAACCAACACGAGAAGAGATTCCAAGAAGTATGATTGTTCTTAACAGTTACATAGCCTCTCGAAGATACATACGGACGTCTCCGCACCGATCCGCGAGACTCTAATAAACTGGATTGTGACATTGTGACTCCTATGAACCTAGACGCTCTGCTACCAACTTGTCACGACCCAATTTCCCTCCGCAGGGTTTCGTGACGGTACCTAGTCTATAAGCCTAAAGGTGTGCAGAATCAAAATGTAAAACAACACAATAATAGAGGATGAAGTAAAAGCAATACTATTAAACTGTGCAGCTCGGCCTTTACAGCTTTACTCTGCTCAAAACCCGGAATATCAACAATGTCACAAGATTTACACTATAGCTCTATACAACGAAACTAGAAAGTATTTCTGTCTTAGTATTATGACTATACTAGAATAAGCAAACTGGCTCGGAAGGTTCTGCGGACGCGGCAGAAATACCTCACGGTCTCCAAATAGCTGCTGCTGACCTCCTAACTCTGGTACTGGGTGCTGGTACCTGGATATGCACATGGGAAGAACATGCGCAGAAAGGGCGTGAGTACTCTACATTCGGTACTCAGTAAGTGCTAAGCCTAACCCCAGTCAAGTAGTGACGAGGTCAGGCTGAGGCTCTACTGAGTTTGCAAATAAAATAGTTATAATTTAACATTTGCAAGTAAATGGAAATAATTAACGGAAATTTAAAGTAAAGCTAGAAGAATACTGTAAAGTAGATCTCAACTCAGCACAACATATAACTTAATAGATAATCGTGCAATGCAATACAGGGGGAAAGCTCCCGGGTCTCACCTCGTAGTCCCGACGTAAATATGCAATGCAGTACAGGGGGAAAGCTCCCGGATCTCGGTCCGTAGTCCCAATTTAAATATGCTATGCAATATAGGGGGAAACTCCCGGATCTCGGTCCGTAGTCCCAATTTAAATATGCAATTCAGTACAGGGGGAAAGCTCCCGGATCTCGGTCTGTAGTCCCAATTTAAATATGCAGTGCAAGATGTATACCGGATGCAGCATAATTCAATAGTTTAGGAAAAATAGTAGGCAATATAGAGTAAAATACTTCATCAAGGTTCAAATAGCAGTAGTGAGTGGAAAATCGGGTAAAATCGGTTGACATGTTTAAATCTTAAGTTGCTACTCAGTTTAAAACGATCACAATAATAATAGAATTGGAAATGAGGTATGACATAGAAAGAAGAGATTCAACCCATAGAAATATGAGTATTCATGGGTAAAATGTGGGTAAAATATGGGTTAGACTAGTGAATTATCATCCAACTTTTTCATATTTGACTTGCGTGCATGTTTGGTTTGGAGCCCCGAGAGCTCAGGTGATTTTCGGGTAGGCTACGGAGTGTCTAGACTTACAAAAAACATCACAGCTGATATCTGGTGTTAGCAGGCCTCTGATATCGCATTTGCCAGATCAGGCTTAACATTTGCGAAGTCCTAGGCCAACCTCAAATCTCGCAAATGCGAGATTATGGCCGCAATTTTGAAACCCTCATATGTCGCAAATGCGAGAATTTCATCGAATTTGCGATGGTTGCAAAATTTTGAAGGGTTCGCATATGCGAACCCCTGATCGCAAATGCGATAACCGCAACCTGTTAAAATAGATTTTAGACAGGATTTTCAACTCCTTTTCAATTCTCTAAAACCCTAAACATTCGTAGGCGATTTTTCAAAGACCCAAACTTCTCCAAATCATTGGTAAGTGATCTCTAACTATTTCTTTTCATTCCTTAACATCTTTTAACAAGATTTCAACCTAGAATCTAGAGTTTTCTTGGTGAAAATTGTGATTTTTTAGTAGAACTTAGGAATTTCAAAATTTGGGAATTTAGACCTCGAGTTGAGGTCTGATTCCAAAAACAATTATATATCCGGGCTCGGGGGACAATGGGTAAACGGGTTTTGATCCGAACCTCGAGTTTAGACCAAGCGGGCCCGGGGTTGATATTCATATTTTTTGAGAAAACTTAGGAAAACCATGACTTTTTTCATTAAAGATAACACCTTTAGCACTAAATAATGATATTAAACTCAATTATGAGTACGAGTGAATTGAAGGCAAATTCTAAAGGAAAAGCTGTGATTGAGCAGCAAGTGGCCTCCGAATTCGAGCTAAGTGTTGTGTCTAACCTTAGCTTAAGGGAATAGATATTGTGTGACTACTTGTTACCTGTTTTGATGCTAATCCAATGTATAGGTGAGGTGACGAGTACCTATACGTTGTGGTCAGGTCGTAGCATAAGAGTGAAAGTGAATTCTTGTTGTTTTGGTTGTTGTAAAGCCTATTGCTTATGATTATCGTTGTTATTGAAATGGTGGAAGGTTAGTATCCGGTTCCACTAAGATGGATAATATTGTGAGTATTGCGTTGAGATTTAAGTGATAAATGATGATAAAAGCTATGATGAAATACTGATTTCTTGTGAAATCCCTCTTTGTATGCTGTTATTGATTATATGATTGGTGAGGAAGAGTGTAAAGCACGAAGGATGATACCGTGCATTCATATTCATTACATGGTGAGGATGAGTTAAAGCACTAAGAGTGATGCCGTGCATTCATATTCATTAGATGATGAGGATGAGAGTGAAAGAACGACGGGTGATGCCGTGCATTCATATTCATTACATGGTGAGGATGAGTGTAAAGCACGAAGGGTGATGCCGTGCATTCATATTCATTACATGGTGAGGATGAGAGTAAAATCATGAAGGGTGATGCCGTGCATTCATATTCATATTCATTACATCATGAGGATGAGAGCAAAAGTACGAAGAGTGATGCCGTGCATTCATATTCATTACATTGCCGTGCATTTTATTTATTGTTCGGTGAGGCTGCGAGTAAAAGTACGAAGGATGATGCTTTACGAAATTTTGTTTCTACATTAATTGCTCAATTTAGTTGGTTCATCATTGTTCATATATGTTGTTTCGTTGTTTCAATCCATATGATAAGATTTCCCACAGCATGACCCCTTCCAATTGTTTGTTATTTGTAAACTCGTTACTTGCTGTTATTTTTGCTAGCCTGTTTATATATGTTCAAGTCTTATGTGGTGTCCTTTCCTAGCTTAGTCACTACTTCGCCGAGGTTAGGATCGGCACTTACTCAATACATGGTGTCGGTTGTACTGATACTACACTCTGCACTTCTTGTGCAGATCCAGGTACCGACCAGAGTTAGGAGATAGTAGTAGCTGACCTCATTTACACGGAGACACGAGGTAGATCTGCTGGCGTCCGCAGATTCTTGGAGTCTTTCCTTAATATTTAGATTGCTGTTTTACTTCTTTCAAAACAAATACATATTTATTTCAGTCCAATTATTTGTAGTACTCTTAGTAGTTCGTGAATTGTGACACCAAACCCTAGGTTGTTATATATTTAGTTCGTGGTTCGATTTATTTATTTGGTTATTATTAATTAAGTTATTTATTGGAAAATGTTAGATGCAGTATTCATTTTTAATTGTTTTATCATGTTTATGTACACTTGTAGAAGAAAAGGTTGGTTAAGTTCTAACATTGGCTTGCCTAGCAAGTGCGGTATTAGGCGCCATCATGATCCAGAGGTTTGGGAAATTGGATCGTGACAAGTTGGTATCAGAGCACTAGGTTGCTTAGGTCTCACAATTCACGAACAAGCTTAATAGAGTCTAAGAGATTGGTACAGAGACGTCTGTACTTATCTCTCAGAGGCTATCAAGTTAGGAACAAACTCAATTTTTATTTCTAGTCTATTGTGAGATTCTTGAAATCTCAAATACTCATAGAACTCTTCTATTCTCTCGCAAACGGCAAGGACGCGTGCTTCTTCTTCCGCTGACCAATAATCAGGTCCCCCAGCAACAGCTTCTACTAGGGGCAGAGGCCGAGGCAGGGGCAGGACTCAGCCCATTGCTCAGAAGGCTTGTAACAGGGTTGCCAACAAAACAATTTAAAGACTCAAAGGGGTTGACTAGGGAAAACACGGATAGGAAAGTTTGGCACAATGGCAGTCCAAAAAGGCCTATTATCATTCTTTAATCTAGGTAAGTCTAGGATTTCTTCTTGGAACACATTTCGGTCAAGTTCTAAACTACAGATGACGCAAGAGAACTTTCCACTAAAGCATACCACTCATGGCACATGAAAACACAAGTGGAAAACAAACCCAAGACCCAATTGAAACCATTGAATCTCAAGGAGGACAAGATATAGTCTGAGAAACTATTTTTGTGAATATAAGAGCAAGAATTCATAAATATTATTGTGTGATAATGTAAAAACCCGTAAAATTTCTTGTCTAAAATAATGCCCAAATAGGTCCTCGTGTTGTATAACTGTAGAAATTCCTAAAATGGACCTAGTTTGAGTTAAAAGTACCCCGGAATTTGAGAGATAAAAATTTCCAGGACTTGCGCGTTATGCGACACACTATGCAATCGCATAATAGGTATGTGGACCGCATAGTGGTCGCATACCTGGACAGGCCACTATCCAAATGGAGGACAACTATGCGGTCTAGAATGCGATCGCATTCTGGTAATGCGGCCCGCATAGCTGTCGCATTCTGGTAATGCGGACCGCATAACTGTCGCATTCTTGCCCCATGGTTTTTGGCGAGGGAGGCTATGCGATCGCATAGCCTCCCTCGCCAAAAACCATGGGGCAAGAATGCGGACCGCATAACTGTCGCATTCTTGCCCCATGGTTTTTGGCGAGGGAGGTTATACGACGCACTATGCGATCGCATAACAGGTATGCAGACCACATAGTAGTCGCATACCTGGGCAGAATGTTTCCAGTTTTGGCCCATTTTGAGGGCCATTATACGACAAGAATGCGGACCGCATAGCAGGAATGCGATCACATTCCTGACCACATTCCGTATCGGGGCTCCTAATTTCTAATTTTTAAAACCCGACCCCCTGCTCAATAAAACACCCCTCCCCTTCATTTTTAACCATTTTCAGACTAAGTATAGAGAGAGAAAAAGAGAGTTCTTGAGGGAGAGGGTTTCAACATCATCCATTTGATTTTCCACAACCACTCAAGCCCGGAAATTATCGAGTTATTGTCTTCTTCCCTCAAAGAGGTAAGTCTCCACCCCATTTCCCTTAAACTTCCAGGTTTTGTTTAATAAGTGGAACTCCCCTAAATGGGTCCTTGAGGATTAAAGTAAAGAACCTTGCATGCGTGTCCATTAATTACCACAATCTAGTAAACGAAAGTGGGTTAGGGTAAATATTCGCAAAGTAGGGGTTAGTAATCTAAGGGGTCACATAACATTCGATAAAATGCCTAAACAAGTACGAATTGTGTTCATGATTACCAATTCTAAGATGAATGTTCTACATTATGAATTAGATTGACGTTGCTTGACGGTCCGGTGATTTGTGATAGAAATAAAAAGGAGAAAATTCGACACAAGGTATGTATGGCTAACTTTAGCCTTTGTAGAATCTTCTTGTTGGTGTTCGAGCATATGGTATGTGTACTTTGTTTGAGAATATGTGAATTGATTGATCTAATGTGTTGAGACGCAAGATTCTATTCTCTGATTGTCCTAGTTGATTTCCATACCACCGTGCTATGTGAGGTTGTGAAAATGGTGATTCCTTGTGCTTACTCTATCATGTGCAAAGTTCGTTAACTGTTGAATACCTTGGTATGAAAGGATGTACTACCAAATGAAAGAAATGATAACGAATCCAATTGTTGAGTGTATCTAAGTGCTAAATGCTGTGTAGTAAATAATGGAAAGGTAACGTGGATAACTAATTGAGCTTTATGTTTATGGCATACCGTATATGATTCACTGTTGGATAAAGATTTCTGTGGCCTTGATTTCATATGGTTATTTGGTTGTTACGAATGAATATCCTTGATGATGAGAATCTTTGTGATTGAATTGTGGTTGATGTTGCTATTAAATGCATTGTTGAACATATCAAAGTGCTAAAGGCTGTGTAGTGAATGATGAATGTAAATATGGACTAATTTTATTGAGTTAAATGATTGTGGCAATACCATATATGAATTACAGATTGGTAATGATCATTGTGCCTTGATTTCACATAGTTGTTGGTTGATATGAACTTATGTTCTTCATGATGAACATCCTTGTGATTTAAATTGATTGTGATTGTTGAATGTCTGGTGGGATTGGGTTGCACGCCGCAACATGGAGTAATAAGGGTGGACGAGGTAATAAGGGTGCGAGAAGGTGATATGAGTGGCCGAGGTAATAAGGGTAATACGGATGGAATGCGATCACATTTAAATGAAAATCTTTGAAACTCTTGAATATGGTGGTGTTGAAAAAGAAAAGGGGAATCTGTGAAACTCTTGATTTTGGTTATTTCTATTTCTGTGCAATGCTTGTTGGTTCTATTAACTGTCTCTTATCTGTGTATTGCTTGATTGTACTTAGGGTAAAGTTTGTTCATACATACTAGTACTATTCCCCAGTACTAAGTCCCTTTTGCCGGGGGCGCTACATCTTTTATATGGATGTAGGTGGTTCCATAGCAGCTAGCTCAGCCCGCCGTCAGTGGTGCCTCCCCTTCATCTCTTCAGCAGTTGTGGTGATCACCTCTTCTCCTCGGGGCCGTGTGTGAATTATACCACCTTCTTTTGCTTATATTGTAAAGGTATAGCCTGGGCCTTGTTGCCGGCAAGTTATGTAAAACCCCCCGTATTCGTAGAGGCTCCGTAGATATGATGTGTGTGTATATATGTATTTTTGGGTAGTAATAGTACGTATTCGGAAATCGTGGTTCATGTTGTAAAAGTAATGTATGTATTATGTATGTTTGGATATCAATCGTTGAGATGCTAAAAGAGGAAAAACAGAATTATGTTGTAAAATGTACCTTGAGTCTAAATTCGGCTAACTCACATGAAATAATGTATGTTATGAACACGGGGTAATACGTTGGGTAGGAAAGGCAATCAAGGTTCGCTTGACTGAGTTCACCCGGTTAGGCGCCGGTCTCGTCTCTCGATTTTGGGGCGTGACAAACTTGGTATCAGAGCCTAAGGTTTTAAAAGTGTCCTAGGATGTCTCGGAGCCGTGTCTAGTAGAGCCCTTCTTATCGGTGTGTTGTCGACCACATCTATAATTAGGGGGCTGCATGGACATTTAGGAAAATACCCTTTCATTGTTACTCTGTATCGTGCGATGAAGTGAAAGGTGAGAATGTCTCTATCTAATTCGTGCATTGTCCTAATTTTCAGTAAATGGCACCCAAGAAGAGAGCCCGACTTGGCGTAGAGGCCAATGCCACCCCAAGTGTGGCCATACATCCTTTATCCGATGGTGCGGGTGAGAACGATTCCCCGACCTTGAATCTGCCTGACTCCTCCGTGCCAGGCCAGTCTATCCCTATTCCTGCTCCAGCGGAGGGTACTGAAATCCCTCCCGCTGATGTTCCTAATCCTTCCTCAGTTCCAGCTTCCGGTCCCAGTATTTCTGATGGGGACCTCAGGGGAGCTATTTAGATGTTGACTCAGTTAGTGTCCTCCAAGGCCCAAAGATCTCAGGCTGCCCCTGCGTCCTCTAGCGAGCAAAGGGATTCTTCAGGTTCTAGAGTCAACCAGTTTTTGCGGTTAGCCCCTCTAGAGTTCTCAGGCACCGACCTAGAGGCCGATCCTCAAGATTTTATAGATGAAATGTTCAAGACTCTCCGGGTTATGAAGGCTACTAAAACAGAGGGAGTTGAGCTGGCTTCCTATCGTCTAAAGGGAGCAGCATATTCATGGTTTGAGATGTGGGAGAGTTCCCGTGGAGAGGGGAGCCCTCCGGCGAGGTGGGTCGAGTTCGTAGATGCTTTCATGGATCATTTCTTGCCTACCGAGACTATGGCAGCCCATGCTGCAGAGTTTGAGGTCCTTAAGCAGGGCCACATGAGTGTGTGGGAGTACCATATGGAGTTTGTGCGCTTGTCCAAGTATGCTACCCACATGATGCCGACTATGGAGGCCAGAGTTCGTCGGTTTGTTCAGGGACTTGGTCCCTTGGTTGTCAATGAGGCTGCTACAGCTGCTTTGCATTTAGATATGTACTACGGGAAGATTGTGGGTTTTGCCCAGGCTACGGAGGCTCGGAAATTGAAGATAAGAATGGAGAGAGAGGGTAGTAGTAGGGCCCGGTCAGCGGGCAACCCTGGGAGCTCAGTTGGAGGTGGAGGATCAGCCTTTAGGAGAGGGTTATCAGGGCCATCTCAGTCCTATGCTCAGTCCTTAGCCAGTGCGCCGCCATCAGCACACCGTTATCAGTAGGGAGGTCGCTTTGGGCCCGGTTCAGATAGCAGAGGTTCCACCAGTTAGGTCATTCTGGTGGGAGGTTTTAGTAGTAGCGGAGGGCCCCATGCCCTAAGTGTGGGAGGTTCCATTCTGAGCCATGTTACTTGGATATTTCGGTATGCTTCAGATGCGGAGTGAGGGGTCATACTCAGTGGAATTGTCGTGCGCCCAGTCAGGGCACGGGTAGGGGCACTGCTCACCCGTCCGATTCTTCAGCCGCTACATCTTCAACACACCCTCCAGCTCCAGCAGGGCGCGGTGCAACTAGGGGTAGAGCACGGGGTCAAGGGGGATCCAGTCGGTTCTATGCTTTGAGTGGTCGTCAGAGTGCAGAGGCTTCTCCAGATGTTGTCACAGGTATTCTGTCTGTACAAACGCTTGATGTTTATGCTCTTATTGATCCGGGGTCCTCTTTGTCATATGTTACTCCATTTATTGCTTCGAGTTTTGGCATAGAACCCGAACAACTTCTTGAGCTGTTCTCAGTCTCGACTCCGGTTGGTGATTCTATTATGGCCGCGCGAGTCTATATGAATTGTGTTGTCACGGTGTGTGGTTGAGATACCACGACCGATCTTATTGAATTAGAGATGTTAGATTTGATGTAATCATGGGAATGGATTGGCTATATTCGTGCTTTGTTAAACTCGACTACCGGACCAGAATTATGAGGCTTGAGTTTCCTAATGGACCAACTATTGAATGGAAAGGGAATGATGTCATGCCGAGAGGTAGGTTTATTTCCTATCTTAAGGCCTCCAAAATGATCAGGAAGGGATGCATCTATCTTTTGGTCCGGGTTGCGGACACCACCTCAGAGGTGCCTGCTCCCGAGTCCGTGCCGGTGGTGAATGAGTTTCTTGAAGTGTTTCCAGATGAGTTACCTGGGATTCCGCCAGATAGAGAGATTGATTTCGGGATTGATGTATTGCCAGATACGCAACCAATATCTATTCCACCTTACATAATGGCGCCAGCAGAATTGAGAGAGTTAAATGAGCAATTGAACGATCTATTAGAAAAAGGTTTCATTCGGACAAGTGTGTCGCCTTGGGGCGCACCGGTTCTTTTTGTTAGAAAGAAAGATGGATCGCTTAAGATGTGTATTGATTATCGGCAGCTCAACAAGGTCACCATCAAGAATAAATATCCACTTCCTCGGATAGATGATTTGTTCGATCAATTACAAGGTGCTAGGTTCTTCTCAAAGATTGATTTACGATTAGGGTACCACCAGTTAAAGATCAGGGAGTGAGATATTCCTAAAACCGCCTTTAGGACTCGTTATGGGCATTTTTTGAATTTTTGGTCATGTCCTTTAGGCTAACCAATGCCCCAACAGCTTTTATGGATCTTATGAATCGATTTTCATTCGTTTCTTGACTCCTTCGTGATAGTCTTCATTCATGATATCCTTGTTTATTCGCGAAGTCAGGAAGATCATGCTAATCACCTCGGGGCATTTCTGCAGACTCTTCATCAGCACCAGTTGTATGCAAAGTTTTCAAAATATGAGTTTTGGCTAGAATCAGTCACCTTTTTCGGCCATGTTGTTTCTAGGGAAGGGATTCAAGTTGATCCCCGAAAGATTTCAGCAGTAAAGGATTGGCCTAGACCAACGACCCCGACAGAGATTCGTAGTTTCTTGGGTGTAGCTGGGTATTATCGGAGATTTGTGGAGGGATTCTATACTCTCGCCTCCCCATTGACTAAGCTGACGCAGAAAGCAGTTAAGTTTCAGTGGTCCGATGCTTGTGAAAAGCGTTTTCAGGAATTGAAGTCGAGATTGACTTCGGCACCAGTGTTGACCTTGCCAGAAGGTTCAGGGGATTCGTGGTTTATTGTGACGCTTCGAAAGTTGGTTTAGGGTGTGTGTTGATGCAGCGTGGTAAGGTTATAGCGTATGCTTCAAGATAGTTCAAGAATCACGAGGAGAAATTTTCGACGCATGATTTGGAGCTCGCAACGGTTGTGTTTGCATTGAAAATTTGGCGGCATTATCTTTATGGGGTCTATGTGGACGTGTTCACAGACCACAAAAATCTTCAGTATTTATTCAAGCAGAAGGAGTTGAATTTAAGGGAGCGAAGGTGGTTAGAGTTGCTCAAAGATTATGATATGAATATTTTGTACCATCCAGGAAAGGCGAATATGGTAGCCGACGCTCTTAGTCGGAAATCCATGGGTAGCTTTGAACATTAGAGGCCGGTCAGAGGCCTTTGGCTCGAGAGGTTCATCAGTTGGCCAGTCTTGGGGTCTGTCTTTCGACCTCAGATGAAGGTAATGTCGTGGTGCGTAATGGAGCGAAATCCTCGCTTGTAACGAAAGTCAAGGAAAAACAATTCAAAGATCCAGCATTGATACAATTAAGGGAAGCAATTTTGAATCACAAAACTTCAGCATTTTCACTCGGCAATGATGATGGTGTCTTGCGGAGTCAAGGGAGATTGTGTGTTCCAGATGTGGATGATCTCCGGGAAAAAGTGATGGAAGAGGCTCATAATTCCAGGTATTCTGTTCACCCAGGTTCTACGAAAATGTATCACGATCTCAAGGAGATTTATTGGTGGAATAGTATGAAGAGGGGTGCGGCGGATTTTGTGTCTAGATGTCCGAATTGTCAGCAGGTGAAGGCCGAGCATCAGAGGCCCGGTGGGTTGACTCAACTTATGGAAATATCGATGTTGAAATGGGAGATGATCAATATTGACTTCGTGGTAGGGTGTCCTTGCACTCAGCACAAGTTCGACTCAATTTGGGTGATAGTGGATCGACTCACGAAATCAGGTCACTTCTTGCCAGTCAAGTCCACCGATACTGCAGAACAGTACGCTCAGTTGTATATCAAGGAAATAGTCTGACTTCATGGCACTCCAGTGATATTATCTCGGATTGAGGGGCCCAGTTCACAACTAACGTTTGGAGGAAATTTCAGCAAGGTTTGGGTACTCAGATAAATCTCAACACAACTTTCCACCCACAGACTGACGGTCAAGCGGAGCGGACTATTCAGACGCTTCAGGATATGTTACGGGCTTGTGTATTGGACTTCAAGGGTAGATGGGATGATCACTTTCCACTTACAGAATTTGCTTACAATAACAGCTTTCATGCTAGTATTCAGATGGCCCCATTTGAGGCATTGTACGGAAGGAGATGTAGGTCTCCGATCGGATGGTTTGAGGTTGGTGAGGCAGAATTGTTAGGACCAGATCGTGTGCACCAATCTATGGAAAAGGTTAGAGTCATTCAGGAGAGGATGAAAACTCCACAGAGTCGTCAGAAATCCTATGCGGATGTTCGTCGTAGGGATTTAGAGTTTCAAGTAGATGATTGGGTATTCTTGAAGGTGTCTCCCATGAAAGGGGTGCTGCGGGTTGGGAAGAAAGGGAAATTGAGCCCTAGGTATGTCGGGACGTATCAGATCGCTCAAAGGATAGGGAAAGTCGCGTATAGGCTGGAATTGCCCCCTGATATGTCATTAGTGCACCCGGTATTCCATGTGTCTATGTTGAAGAAAGTGGTTGGAGATCCATCCTCCATCGTGCCAGTTGAGACTATCGAAGTTAATGAAGAATTATCGTATGAAGAGGTTCCGGTTGCTATCATTGATAGGCAAGTCTGTAGGTTGAGGAACAAAGAAATTGCTTCTGTTAAAGTGTTATGGCGAAGTCAGCGAATCGAGGAAGCCACGTGGGAAGCGGAGAATGAAATGAAAGAAAAATATCCCCATTTGTTTGAACAAGTCTAGTAGTGATCGTGAGAACTTCCATCTCTAAGTGAATACACCTTTGTGTTTACTTTGTGAAAGAACACTTCACTCTCCTGATCTTCCTTTTTATTGTAACATCTCAAGTTGTGCCATATTTGCGTATGTTGTGATTATTTGAGTAATGTGCCGCTTTTTGTAGCAAGCTAAAATTTTGTGCAATTCATGTGGTAGTTAGATGATATGCACGTTGTGGTATGGACTAAATTATGTATAAGCAGGATTGAAGAAATTGAATTATATATGATTTAATGGGATAGTTGAAGTGTGTGCAAATGGTTAGAGTAAGTGAAACTATGTGAAACTCATGCGATGGTTAAACGATTAATAGAAGTGTAGATTGGTAATGATTTATTGAAGTATATATATGGCATGTGGAAGCAATTGAATATATGAGAGCTGTTAAGGTAACAAGGTTATATACAAGTTGTTAGAATAACTACATTATGTAGCATCAAATTGGAAATGTGTTTCGGGGCTCTCTAACAGGTAGATAGGCCTAGTTACAGAGGAAACTCTGGCGAAATTTTCAGAAAATATCGGAGTTAGTGAAAATTTGGAGGTTGGAATAATGTGTTTTCAAAACCAAATGATTTACTGCTCCTCATTCGAGGACGAATGATTTTAAGTGGGGGTGGATGTAAAAACCCGTAAAATGTCTTGTCTAAAATAATGCCCGAATAGGTCCTCGTGTTGTATAACTGTAGAAATTCTTAAAATGGACCTAGTTTGAGTTAAAAGTACCCCGGAATTTAAGAGATAATATTTTCCAGGAATTGCGCGTTATGCGACGCACTATGCGATCGCATAACAGGTATGCAGACCGCATAGTGGTCGCATATCTGGACAGGCCACTGTCCAAATGGAAGACAACTATGCGGTCCAGAATGCGATCGCATTCTGGTAATGCGGACCGCATTCTGGTAATGCGGACCGCATTGCTGTCGCATTCTTGCCCCATGGTTTTTGGCGAGGGAGGTTATGCGGCGCACTATGCGATCGCATAACAGGTATGCGGACCGCATGGTGGTCGCATACCTGGGCAGAATTTTTCCAGTTTTTGCCCATTTTGAGGGCTATTATACAACAAGAATGCGGACCGCATAGCAGGAATGCGGTCACATTCCTGACCGCTCTCCGTGTCGGGGCTCCTAATACCTAATTTTTAAAAACCGACCCCCTGCTCAATAAAACACCCCTCCCCTTCGTTTTTAACCATTTTCTGACTAAGTACAAAGAGAGAAAAAGAGAGTTCTTTAGGGATAGGTTTTCAACATCATCCATTTGATTTTCCACAACCACTCAAGCCCGAAAATTATTGAGTTATTGTCTTCTTCCCTCAAAGAGGTAAGTCTCCACCCCATTTCCCTTAAACTTCCAGATTTTGTTTAATAAGCGGAACTCCCCTTAATGGGTCCTTGAAGATTAAAGTAAAGAACCTTGCATGCATGTCCATTAATTGCCACAATCTAGTAAAAGGAAGTGGGTTAGGGTAAATATTCGCAAAGTAGGGGTTAGTAATCTAAGGGGTCGCATAACATTCGATAAAATTCCTAAACAAGTACGAATTGTGTTCATGATTCCCAATTCTAAGATGAATGTGCTACATTATGAATTAGATTGACGTTGCTTGACGGTCCGATGATTTGTGATAGAAATAAAAAGGGGAAAATTCGGCACAAGGTATGTATGGCTAACTTTAACCTTTGTAGAATCTTCTTGTTGGTGTTCGAGCATATGGTATGTGTACTTTGTTTGAGAATATGTGAATTGATTGATCTAATGTGTTGAGACGCAAGATTCTATTCTATGATTGTTCTAGTTGATTGCCATACCACCGTCCTATGTGAGGTTGTGAAAATGGTGATTCCTATGCTTACTCTATCACGTGCAAAGCTCGTTAACTGTTGAATACCTTTGTATGAAAGGATGTACTACCAAACGAAAGAAATAATAACGAATCCAATTATTGAATGTATCTAACTGCTAAATGCTGTGTAGTAAATAATGGAAAGGAAATGTGGATAACTAATTGAGCTTTATGTTGATGGCATACCGTATATGATTCACTGTTGGATAAAGATTTCTGTGGCCTTGATTTCATATGGTTATTTGGTTGTTACGAATGAATATCCTTGATGATGAGAATCTTTGTGATTGAATTGTGGTTGATGTTGCTATTAAATGCATTGTTGAACGTATCAAAGTGCTAAAGGCTGTGTAGCGAATGATGAATGTAAATATGGACTGATTTTATTTAGTTAAATGATTGTGGCAATACCATATATGAATTACAGATTGGTAATGATCATTGTGCCTTGATTTCACATAGTTGTTGGTTGATATGAACTTATGTTCTTCATGATGAAGATTCTTATGATTTAAATTGGTGGTGATTGTTGATTGTCTGGTGGGATCGGGTTTCACGCCGCAACACGGAGTAATAAGGGTGGACGAGGTAATAAGGGTGAGAGAAAGTGATAAGGGTGGCAGAGGTAATAAGGGTGGCCGAGGTAATAAGGATGGAATGTGATCACATTGAAATGAAAATCTATGAAACTCTTGAATATGGTGGTGTTGAAAAAGAAAAGGGGAATCTATGAAACTCTTGATTTTGGTTATTTCTATTTCTGTGCAATGCTTGTTGGTTCTATTAACTGTCTCTTATCTGTGTATTGCTTGATTGTACTTAGGGTAAAATTTGTTCATACATACTAGTACTATTCCCCAGTACTAAGTCCCTTTGCCGGGGGCGCTACATCTTTTATATGGATGTAGGTGGTTCCATAGCAGCTAGCTCAGCCCGCCGTTAGTGGTGCCTCCCCTTCATCTCTTTAGCAGTTGTGGTGATTCCCTCTTCTCCTCGGGGCCGTGTGTGGATTATACCACCTTATTTTGCTTATGTCTTAAAGGTATAGCCTGGGCCTTGTTTCCGGAAAGTTATGTAAAACCCCTAGTATTCGTAGAGGCTCCGTAGACATGATGTGGGTGTATATATGTATTTTTGGGTAATAATAGTACGTATTCGGAAATCGTGGTTCATGTTGTAAAAGCTATGTATGTATTATGTATGTTTGGATATCTATCGTTGAGATGCTAAAAGAGGAAAAACGGAATTATGTTGTAAAATGTACCTTGAGTCTAAATTCGGCTAACTCACATGAAATAATGTATGTTATGAACACGGGGTAATACATTGGGTAGGAAAGGCAATCCAGATCCGCTTGACTGGGTTCATCCGGTTAGGCGCCGGTCTCGTCTCTCAATTTTGGGGCGTGAGCGATAATGATCCTTACTTCAACCATTTCTTTTTTAAAACGATCAATTTTGTTTTCAAATGCCTGGATTTAAATCATGTTGGTACCAAGCAAGCCATAAATTTAGCTAATAGGCGCAATCCCAACTCAAACCACGTATTCTTTCAAGATTAACAAAACTATATCTATACTACAATACTAATCCCCTAAAAGAAAGTCGGCAAGTTATCCATCATCGGGAAGAGTTGAAACAAATTGCTCCAAACGATTAACCGATTACCAAAGATATCACCATAAAATACAACATACTATACATATATAACATAACAATCCCCATGAAAACAAAGTAATGTCACATGAAGAAACGAAGAACAGAATAATAATTCACCTAAAAACAAAAAAATAAACTAAATTTCACAGGAACACAAAATAACCACATATCCTAATACCAATCCACAAGAAAATAAACTTAACATTTCCAATCATAGTTATTCAAGAATCCCCCCCAAACTCGAACGTGTGCAACGCAACTAATCAACATAGAGTAAAAGTGGTGACAAGTGCTCCCTGAATATTGCATCAACTTCTCTCCTCACTATCGAACTCCGTTCGCGTCCTCTTCCCCTTCTTCCTTCGACCAATGGATTGGAACATCATAATGTTCTTTTGGCTCGGTTGATGGCAGTGGCTCTTGAGTCTTTAGCACTTTGAATAACCCCTTCACACCCTTCAAAATGCGGGTGAAGAATTTATCTCTCTTCTTCTCCCTTTTCTTCATTCGGAAGTGCGTAATTGCCAGTTTGGCATGAGAAGAACTCAAATCACCATGTGCCGTGGCCAAATCAATATATGCCTTCTCCAGCTGCTTCAGGTGCTCCCCCTATTTCTTCTGATCATCAAGGAACTTCTTAAAGTCCTTCTTTGAAACGTACATAGAGGGTCCCTCAGATGTTTCCCCAGGTCCCTGAGGAAGCCGAGATACTATCTCGCGAACCTTCTGCATTTCCTTGGAAAGCATAGCAAATGGTCCTCATGTAGGAGAAGAAGGATGACTAACCTGCTCGGTCTGAGGAGGCAATTATGATTTTCTCTTTTTGCCCTTGAAGGCTCCGCCCTCTCCTCTCTTGTTCAAAGGGTTGATTGGCTTTCCCGGCTCTACCCAGTTGTCCCTCGGATCCTCCTCAACCCCAGCAAGTTGGCACAACTTAGTGATAAGAGATGGGAACATCAATGATGTACCGTTCAGGCGCCGATACTCCTTCAATTCATTGATGAACATCTCACCCACATTTAGTGGAGTACCATCCATAATACATGCTACCATCGGGGCTCTCAGTATAGGTACATTCCATACATTGGACACCGGAGAGACGCGACTGCATATGATGGCCAACCATATCTTAGCTTATCGAAGTGAACTCTTTGGATGTGATTCTTTTCTTATCTACTGCCCAAGGAACATCCACGCCTGGGCATAATTGGGAGGCCAACCAGTCCCCTCGGAGATGATCTTACTTACGGAATGGATCCATATCATGGTCAAAGAGGTGATAGATGTTGTTCACAACTTTTGCTCCGAAATGCACCATTTTCCTCGAATCCCCATCTTTGGTTTTCTCAAATTAATGGCCGGGAGATTCCCATAGAACTCCCTCACCCATTGCTCATTTGCCCTGCAAGGATGTGGGGCAAAACAGATCCAGCCCATGGCTATGAGTCTATGGTAGAACTCAGGAATGCGTTCCTCGACCTTATCCAACACTATCCCATTTTCTGGGAGTAGTTTCTTCGAGATCAGCTCGGCATAATACCGTTCTTAGAATTCACGTAACAAGAATCGGTACTGGTCATAATTGTCCTCAAGCTCCATAGGACTGTCTGGCGAGGATTCAGCGAAGTTAGTACTAATTTTCAGTTTATGTACCTGCAAACAAAACATTAGAATGAAAACGGGGTATGTCTAGGAAATATGTTGCAAAATGAATCTTAGATGCCAAAGGAATGATTGGACAGTTGAAGCCATACATAGAAAAAATTTCAGAAATTTCAAAACCTGCAGATGCTCGCTCTCTGATGTCGCATTTGCGACATTTTTCTTCGCAAATGCGAGAATTTTCTTCGCAATTGCGAAGATGGTCAGAGCTGCCATAGTTCGTTTTTGCGATACCCCCCCTTCGCAAATGCGAACCCGTCGTTCCCAGCCCTAGAAAAATCCCTACACTTGGAAATTTTTTCCATGAAATCACTTCTAAACACCCCAAACAGTCTTTAGACACTAAATTATGCAATAAACGTCACATACAACCACGAAAAGCAAAGAAATTTCAATGTTTTGGCCAAGAACTTCAGATTTAAGCACAAAAATTCACTCCTATTTCTAATAAAACATGGGCATTCAGATTTCCCCCAAATTTCTAGCATATTGTTGTACTCACACTCTCAACCAACCTCACCTAGAAATAACAACGTGAAATTCTTGTTTTTCAAACAATTTATGCACAAAAACATAAGAACTTGTTTGAATCCCTAAGTTTTGAGAAAATAAACAAATGAAGGAAGAAGAACATGAAAGGATTAAATTTTTTTACCTTGATGCTTGCAAATGGGGGTGGAAATGGTAGAATTTTGCACTTGGGAGAGTGAGGGAGATGGAGGTTGAATGTCTTTTGAATGGCCCAAACTTTGTAACTTATGTTTTGATTGAAAAACCAACTGTCCGTATAAACCCTCTCATACGTCGCATTTGCGACACCCAGTTCGCAAATGCGAACTCCCAGAAATCCTCCAGAGCAAATACGAACCTGAGTTCGCAAATGCCAACTCCAACTCAAAAAAAAATAAAAATTCAAAAAGAAACTGGGAAGATTAGCCAAAAAAAAGTACTAAGCTATTCTAAGAAAGAAAAATTTCAAGAACGACTAAATATTTGAGAAATAATGGGTTTCTTCCACCAAGCGCCACATTTAACGATATGGCACGACATAAATGAACTTTACCATTTGTCTCGCCACTTGGGTGTTAGGTATTGGGCACCTAACTTGGAATCGAGCTTGTGACCACGAGCGGTAAGAGTGATAGGTTGATGATCAAGACAAACTGAAATTTCTCCATTTTGCACTTCTTGGCTTCATGTGAGAAATGTCATTTTTGCCCTATTATCTTTCCAATTTGTAAATGGTATGACTTTTGCTTTTCCTCCTTGTAATCCCCTCTTGACCCGTGTAGTCCAATTTCCATATGACCACACAGGTCTGATGTTGAGGAATTCTTGGAATGTGACGCCAAACACTTGAATTGCAATTCTTCCCGGATTTTGATATCCTTTATTTTCCCTGGACTAGAATCAATTTCCACCATATTCTCAATTACACCGGTTGACTCTAAGTCCTCATTTTTCTTGGCATCACAAATACTCATGGAGTCGGTTGGCGGATGTTCAATTCTTGATTACTCAAGGTAAAACTCACTTTTTCCCTCGGAGTGGACTCTTCTTGACCTTCTTCCACACTTCCAAAATGGTAGGCATAATGGGCCTCAATCGATGATTTCTAAATGGATACCCAAGATTTTTCCAATGGTTGGGTAGCATCTCCTCTTTATGACTTTTCCAAATATATAGGGGCTACCCTTCAGTTCGAGTGCAAGGGAGAGATCAGCCTGTTGAGCAACTACTCGAGAGTCCGAGTCGGACACGCAGGGTACATATCCCCACTTGCTTTTCAGTTCAAGTAATTTTCTATGTCCGTTCGAGGACGAACATTTGTCTAAGAGGGGGAGATTGTGATGATCCAAAAGGGGTAATCTTATATATTAAGACTTCCTTCCAGGATCATAAGTCTTAAATAGACTAATTTTAATTAACTCGATTTGCGTGCGCAGTCCGGGCGTGAATCCGAAAAGCTTTTATGTGTAAATATGAGAAATAGTAATTTTTAGAGTTAAAATTTGATTTTAGTTGACCTTGATCAACATTTTAAGTAAACGGACCCGGCTCTGTGTTTCGACGAATTCCGAGAGGTCCGCAGTAAAATATGGGACTTGGGCTTATGCCCGGAATGGAATTCTGAGGTCCCTAGCCTTAGAAAACAATTTTTAAAGAAAATTGTTGTGCTGGTTATTACAGGAAATAAAGAAATAAAATAATATGCGCAACTGTGGTGTTGGGCCCATATTTTACTTCCGGATCCTGGAACAAATTTTTTATGATATTTAAGTCTTATCTGTGAAATTTGATGAGAATCAGGGTTTATTTGACGTGATTCGGATGTCCGGTTGAAAATTTAGAAACTTTGAGTGTTATTGAGAAAATCATGAGTTTTGAGGTTAAATTCGTAATTTTGATGTTATTTTGATGATTTGATCGCGCGAGAAAGTCTTTGTGATGATTTTAGACTTGCGTGCATGTTTGGTTTGGAGCCCCGAGGGCTAGGGTGATTTTCGGGTAGGCTACAGAGTGTCTAGACTCAGAAAAAATTACATAGCTGATATCTAGTGTTGGCAGGCCTCTGATCTCGCATTTGCGAGATCAGGCTTCGCATTTGCAAAGTCCTAGGCCAACCTCAGATCTCGCAAATGCGAGATTCTTGCCGCAATTGCGAAACCCTCATATGTCGCAAATGCGACAATTTCATCGAATTTGCGATGGTTGCAAAATTTCGAAGGGTTCGCATTCGCAAATGCGATTACGACATCCTGTTAAAATAGATTTTAGACGGGGTTTTCAACTCTTTTTCAATTCTCTCAAACCCGAAACATCCATAGGCGTTTTCCAAAGACCCAAACTTCTCCAAATCATTGGCAAGTGATCTCTAACTAATTCCTTTCATTCCTTAACATTGTTTAACAAGATTTCAATATAGAATCTAGAGTTTTCATGGTGAAAATTGGGATTTTTGGGTAGAACTTAGGAATTTCAAAATTTTGGAATTTAGACCTCGAATTGAGGTCGGATTACAAAACTAATTGTAAAGTTGATTTTCATATTTTTATCGAAAAAACTTAGGAAAATCATGAATTTTCTATTAAAGATAACACTTTTAGCACTAATTAATGATATTAAACTAAATTATGATTAGATACGAGTGAATTGAAGGCAAATTCTAAAGGAATAGCTGTGATTGAGAAGTACGTGGCCTCCGAATTCGAGCTAAGTGTTGTGTCTAACCTTAGCTTGAGGGAATAGGTATTGTGTGACTATTTGTTACCTGTTTTGTTGCTAAATCCAATGTATAGGTGAAATGACGAGTACCTATACGTTGTGGTCAGGTCATAGCATGCGAGTGAAAGTGAATTCTTGTTGTTTTTGTTGTTGTAAAGCCTATTACTTATGATTATCGTTGTTATTGAAATGGTGGACTGTTAGTATCCAGTTCCACTAAGATGGATAATATTGTGAGTATTGCGTTGAGATTTAAATGATAAATGATGATAAACTCTATGATGAAATACCGATTTCTTGTGAAATCCCTCTTTGTATGCTGTTATTGATTCTGTGATTGGTGATGAAGAGTGTAAAGCACGAAGGGTGATGTCGTGCATTCATATCTATTACATGGTGAGGATGAGTGTAAAGCACGAAGGGTGATGCCGTGCATTCATATTCATTACATGGTGAGGATGAGAGTAAAAGCATGAAGAGTGATGCCGTGCATTCATATTCATTACATGGTGAGGATGATAGTAAAAGCACGAAGGGTGATGCCGTGCATTCATATTCATTACATAGTAAGGATGAGAATAAAAGCACGAAGAATGATGCCGTGCATTCATATTCATTACATGGTGAGGATGAGAGTAATAGCATGAAGGGTGATGCCGTGCATTCATATTCATTACATTGCCGCACATTTTATTTATTATTTGGTGAGGGTGAGAGTAAAAGTACGATGGGTGATGCCGTACGAAATTTTGTTAGGCCAGGCGGTCCATAGTTTTCTTCTATTCATCGGCCTCAGCTTTCACCGTGTCCACCTCCGCCTGGATCCACTCAATCCGGTCAAGTCTCTTTTGAACCTACGGGTTTGGGTCGTTAACCACAGAGTCTCAATCGTTGTCACTAAGTTTGAATACTCATCTTACCTGATTGACCAGGTCGGCATGCTCTTTCTGAGCCACTTCTAACTTGGCCTGGAGTTTCTCATTGAGAAGCTTGTAAGTATCTATCTTCTCGGAGAGGTCCCGAGCCTCGGCCTCGTGTTGGTTGAACTCCTCCCGATATCGGAGGAAAGTTTTATGATGAAGCACCGAAGCCTGCAAACACAAAGAAGAAAGTTATGATTGATCGAAACATAATCTAAGTACATAATAGAAAGGCTTTTGAAGTTGCGCGATTCAATGCCTGTTGAGCTTCTTTGAAATGACAGGGGGCTTCCACCTCGTCCATTCTGGCTAGATCCTCTTCAGTCACTAGACATCGAAAATAGCTAGCAACCCCCACTGGGGCTAAGAGAACCGGGGAATCCTATGATATGGATATGATCATTGACCGTTTCTGGTCAGGATCAACACTAAGATCTAGGAACCGGTCAACCAATCTCGTACTCAAAGAAGAACCGCTAGTCCCTGAAGACAACATCTTCTTTGGTATCGGTAAGTCACCTAACCCGGTGACATCTTCTGAGGCGGTAAAATCAATACCGCCGAAGAAGTTGTTGAAGGAATCAACCGCCCCTTGAGGCCCCTCATTTGGGCTCCCTTTCAACGTGTGAGCCTCATTTATCATAGAATCAGTGAATGAAGGTGACCCAAAGAGATCTATAACCCCGAGGGAGTCCTTCAGTACATTACCTTATGCTTGAGAAACACCGGCCACAGTCTCTATCGACCTCCCCAGCTTGGGGAAAAACATTCTCGACTCTCCCTAGTTTGAAGGCCTCGGTCACTGCCTTTTCGTCGCCCCCTGGATTGAGGCAGTTCGGTACCGCTCCTCACGCTGGTTATTAATACATAGTCTTCTTCTTCTTCTTCGGACTTATCCTTCAACCAGTGGAGTGAGTCCGATTGGAGTTCTCGGGCGCTAGATTTCTGCACTAGCCGCCCCTTGGTTTCTTCTTTTTGGGTCTCGAGGAACTCATATCTTTTCTTGTTTTCTTCTCTTTATCCTGATTCGGAGCATGAGTCTCGGTGAATATGTCATCATCACCAGACGGAGGCCTCATCTTAACATCTTTGGATAAACCTGCAAAAGGAAAATGAAACAAGTTAGAAGTCGACGACGTAAAAATAAGGTTGAATGTAACTTAAAGAAAAAAAATCTCATCATGAGAACGGGCCTCTTACCGGCCCTTTGAAAGTTAGCACAACGCGCACTCAGAGTAGGGTTTTTATGACATGATGCCCTTGACCGACTCCTTGAGTCAAGGTACTGCATCCGGCATCCGTGCAACAGTTGCACCAAAAAATATCAATAAGAAGAAGGTCAAAAGAAAAATGATGAACAAAATATTAAAGGCAAGGTTATACTTACGCTTCATGTTCCATTTCTCAGGAAATGGCATGTCCTTGTTCGAAATTAAGTATGAGGTCTTCACTCGAATGAATCGGTCCAACCAACCTCGGTTCCGGTCCTAGTCAATGCTCGAGAATAGAGCCTTACTGGCCTGACGAGAAAGTCTTATTAGCCCCACTCAATAGAGCATAAGAATTACAATCCTCCGAAATGAACGATGAATCTGCCCGAGAGTCGCCTCATACCTTTTGCTAAAGGATATAATAACTTTATCTAAAGGAACCAGAGTGAAAGGGTAAGTGTAAACACTTAAAAAACCCTCCAAGTGGGTGGTGATCGATTCCTGGGGGGAAGGAACCACTACGAGCTTATCGGCCCAGTTGCATTCCTCCTTGACCTTCTCAAGGACATGTCAGAAATCAAACATATGCATCTCGAGACCGTCACACACTGGTCCGGTATCGAGGAGGTTTTCTCAACCTTGAAATCGGCTTAGGTTGGGCACCCGGCAGGGACAAACACATTTAGAGGGGGTTTTGGTGTCAGTTCCTTAGTGGCAGCATGCTTAACGTTCTCAAGCGGCCTCGAAGAGAAGGGGGTTTCTTTTTTAGGAACATATTTTGAAGTCTTTGATGTTGCTTCTAAATAGAGGAGAAGAGAAGGTGCTGATGAAAGAGGAGGTGTAATTAGCAGCTAACTTATGAAAGCTTTCAGAAAACTAGAAGGGAAGAAGTTTTAAACTTAAAGTACAAGAAGTTGAGAGTGATGAGATTTTCTTTAAGTACAAGAGCAAAAGTTTGAATGTAAAAGTTCTAATGAATGAAAGAAGGACGTATATATAATTTGCAAACGCCGGTTCAAAACCTGTAGTGGACGACCAACAACTGACACGCATTTAATGCGTTGAAGACTGGACCGACGCAACCTTTCGGTTATCTTTTGTCGCTTACATTATGATTTATCGAAGCAGGGATCGGTAGTTCGTGTCATTTTTCATCGTCTACTCTTTGAAAAATGAGGGGACTAACTATGTACGGTAGAAACCGAGCTCGTCTATTGTATGACAAATCAGGGATGAAACATAATGGATTGAAGATCGACCCTAGATTCCATCGAGCCTAGACACGAGGTTAGAGCATGCGTATTCAAAATTATTGAGCCCGTGACTCTGGAATTGGCCCCGACTTCGAACTAGCTCGAGGAAATATTATCTATTCAAAATATTGGAAGGCCAAAATATCCGTAACCGATCGATTATCATAGCGGAAATCTCGACACATAGCAATGAAATCGATTTATTAGCAAATCATGAGATATTTTACCATATATAGAATTGTACCTAAAGTAGGACTCCGCCACCATAAAAAAGGGTCAGATTATTTGTAATTCATCATTATAACACGTATCTCAAAGCAATAAACTATCATTTCTAGTTATTATTATCTCATTACCCTGTTCCGGCACTAATTGTCGCATTTTTGACTCGAGGGTGATCAATCTTCAAGCTCAAGATTGTTCAACTTGTGTGGTTTGCATTTACTTTTCTTATCATTAATTTTAATCTTAATCGGATTTCTTATTTTGTATCAAGTTAGGTCACATATCCTTAAAACTACGTACAAATTCAATTGTTATCCGATTTTGAGGGTGAACAAATTTGTCGGGTTCATACGCACATATTCAAGCTAACCTAACGCCTATATATCTATGGAGCTAGAAAGAATGCATTTATAATTCATGTACTTCAACCAAGCGAGGAAATTAGGTATATGTATATCCTAACAATGAATCTGTTCCTTGATGCCCGGGTTCAAGAACTTGCTCTACTCAATCCTATATGCAATATAGAATTCTCACGTTCGAGTTCAATTTTAGGTTCATAGATAGTATTCAATTGGTGATCAAGCAATTAAATATATAAGGGCAAGATTGAATAAATAAAGTAAAATGATAAATCAAGAAAGCAAAATAAATATTTGAATAACAATAGTCATTAAAGAACCACAATCCTAGAACGTGAAATTTAGCTCCACATAAACATGGTATCCAAACAACATATCATACAAGTTGAAACCCGGCCTCCACGACGGCTCTGTGCTATTCCTTGGTCAAAAGTTACTCTAAAAAATTCCCCTTCCAAAATAGGTTTAGGGACCCTTTTATACGAGTTGTGATTGTGTAGTGCCGAAATAACCTTGTCCTAGGCGAAATAAAAAGAATCCCGCACGCACGGTTCAGACCAGCGCGACACGCTGGCGCCGGCGCCAGAGGCAATAGCGTTTCCCACAATTTCAATTCAATCCTTTCTTAGATTTGTATCCCTTCATTTTGTTGTCTTCCCCTTGGGGGAACAAACCCAAAGGGTGTCCTGCTTTTGTGTCTCTTATTTTTTTGTTAATTTTTTTTCCTGCATTTTTTTCAATTTTGCTCTAACTCTCTTCATCTTCACACCACTTTATTCCCACATAGTTAAAATATAATATTAAGCATAAACTAATATAATTAATACTCAAATGATGGTTAAAAGTACTAGAATATGATGTAATAATGATTAAATATATGCATTTTTGACCAAACGTCAAATTACATTTAATGGTGGAGTATGAATTGATTTCTCTATTAGTTGAGACTGTTATATTACAACATATTTTGTAATTCTTGGAGATTAGTGATACTTATATCACTAACGGGGTCACTCCAGATTATGTGAGGCTCACACTTTTTCCATTCTCTCTGTTGGGCGAGGCTAAGTGATGGCTAAAGGCAGAACCAGCTAATTCCATTACATCATGGAATGATTTGGCAAGGAAATTTCTATCAAGGTTCTTCCCTTCAAGCAAAATTACAAAGATCAGAAGTGAGATAATTGCCTTTAAACAGAAAGCATGAGAATCTTTATATTTAGCATGGGAAAGGTTCAAGGGGCTACTCAGAGACTGTCCTCATCATAATCAGACGAACGAAGTGTTAGTTCACACTTTCATAGAAGGGATCCATCCCTAAACAAAGATTGTGGTAGATGCTGCAGCTGGAGGTCAAGTATTGGAGAAGAACTAAGATGAAATATTTGCATTATTAAACAAATTCTACAAAAGAAATTGGATTGTCAAGGAGAGATGGGTAGGAATATGGTACAAAAATCATCAAGGGTTCTTCAATTAGATGTTGTCTCAGCCTTGTCAGCACACATCTCTACGCTGACCAACCAAGTCAATCAGATGACCATGATCATTAACAAGCAACAAGCGCAGCCAGTGCAACCAATGCAACAGGTTCAGGTATTTTGTGAAGTTTGTGGAGAGGGTCACATGATCAATCTATGCCCAGCCAATACGGAGTCTGTATATTTGTGGGTAATGCAAATCGAGGCCAAACAAATCAGTATGGGGACACTCACAATCCCAACTGAAGGAACCACGAAAACTTCTCTTGGGGTGAAAATCAAGGCAATCAGAATCAATACCGGCCTCAAGCACCTCAACAACAATACAAACCACCTCAGGCTGAACAACAAGCTAGCCTTGAGGAGATGATGAAGAAATTGATGGCCAACCAGCAAGCCCTCAATCAAAAATTAATAGCAGATCAATAGGCTTTCATTCAGAAAATAATGGTTGATCAGCAGGCTCAAGCCACAACACTGAGAAATTTGGAGCACCACGTGGGCCAACTTGTCAGTGCCCAAAATACTAGACCAGTAGGGGCTCTTCCTAGTGACACTGAGCCCAATCTTAAGGCTCAATTCAATGTGATTACCTTGAGAAATGGAAGAGTACTAGAAGAAGTTCCAAAGAAAAAGAAGAATACAGCTCATCCTGAAGGAGAATTAGTTCCAAAGACAGTTGAGGGGAATGAGAAAGATAATAAAGGACCCGAGCAAGTAATTGAGACAAGGCCCCCACCTCCGTTTCCACAAAGACTGCAGAAGCAAAAAGATGATGCTAAATACAAGAAATTCTATTGGGCCAAGTGAGTGTGAATTTGACTTTGGGCCAAGTATGCAAGGTATCTCAAAGATATTGTGGCAAACAAACGAAGACATGCAAAGTTCGAAACAATTGCACTTACTAAAGAGTGTAGTGCTAGAGTTCAGAGTAAAATTCCTCCTAAGTTGAAGGATCTTGGGAGTTTCACAATTCCCTTGTCTCTTGGAAAACAAGAAGTTGGTAGAGCCCTTGTCGCGCCCCCTTTTTCCTTCCAAACTCCTCTCAGGGTTGGCCAAGGGTTTTTGACATTATTGGGACAACTCGTTTCCTTTTGGTAAATGGTTGTGCAGGATTCGAAGAGTCGCCACCTAACGAGTTAAGGTGCGTTAGGGAACCTATTTGGGTTATTTACAAACAAGATTTGATAACCAGAGACATGGTAAGGGCTTGAAATTATTCTAAGGGGAAGGTGTTAGGCACCCCTCAGAATCCACAACTGTGGTTCCCGGCCAAACAACTTTGTGAATTTTAAGCAAGTAGCAAATAGGAAATTATTGTTTAGGAAAAGTAAATAGTTTTGAAAAGATTCGCAGTCTAAGCACACATGTGTTACTAAGTTTGAAACATTTAATAGCTAAGTGAAAGTTTTTAAAAGAGTTATACTCTAAACATGCATATGGGATAGGGGCTGTCCTAGGTTTGTTTGTCATATGAATCACATCAATGCAATGCCCGATATGTCACTCCTCAAAGAGGGGCTACACGTGGTATTAGCGCACCGGTCATCTTATCCATATCTACCCTTCCCACCCCTTAAAGGTAATTAAAACGAGTGTTTGTTAGCGACCTCTGTTGCGTATTGTTACCCATCCCTTCCTATAGTCCTGGAGGAGTTTAGGACTTCTATCCTATGAGGGAGGTTCTAGGCATACCCTTAGGTTCAAAGGCAAAATACTAAGGCGACAGATAAAAACAAATAGGACTGCAATTAGGGGGGGGGGG
>ML291772.1:9301-107230 GCA_005239495.1 Nicotiana undulata
AAGAGAGCGGGCGCAACAACCCCCCCCCCAAAAACAAAATCCCCCCCCCCCCCCCCCCCAGGCCAGACCACATGTGCAGCTCATGGAGAAAAATACAAGAACGCCATTCTGTTACAGCTCAATCCATCACAGTATATTCCACACAGCCTCCAACCCGTTAACATAACTGAAGGTGCCCGCAGATGTAGGATTTCAACTTGGAGCTGAACACAAGGATGGAAGGATCGAGCTTGTCGAATGTGAACATCTTGAGAACAAGTGCCTTAACAATCATCAGTTGGGATTGGTTCAATATCAATACATTCCCTTAAATACAGGGTTTGTGCGGCATATGCTAGCTCCATATTCCTCGTATTCTGCCTTTGTATGGCAAGCCTAACATAAAAAGAAAACAATTGGTCATCCAAAAAGAGATTTAAATTCTCCTACTCCAATGGAATATATAAACCAGCAAATTACACGGATTAAGTTCATTTTCCATAATTAACTACAATAAAAAAAAATAGAAACTAAAGGATAAACATACCGCAAAAAATTCCGGAGTTGAAGCTAGTACAGAACCTCCAAACCAAACTGCATATCTCTGGATAGGATTGCTGACAACATTCACTTCAACTGGTTGTGCCTGAGTTTAAAATTCCAGCAATCAAAGCAACCTTGATATATTGGAGACAATATTTATTTGTCACCTAAATTCAGGCAAGAATGAGAGGGAAAAAACGCTTACTTTGACATTTCCACCTAACCGAGCATCTGATGCATGAACACGGTCATCCACAATCTTCTTGAGATCTCGCTGCAATCTTCTATGGAAGTCTTTGAACATGGTTGATCCTCCGGATAGAACAATATTCTGAATTTCCAACAGTGCAGAATGCATCACACTCACATTGAAGAGGATGTTCATACACGACTTCAGTTCATTCGAGATACGAGGAACCTTTTGTTGATCTGAATCACTAGAGAATAGTTGTATGGAATTCAGCATCAAAAATTACCTTATATAAAGCTCTTCTTGTGTCAATTGGTGCAGACTGGATACATTTGTCAATCACATCAGGTAAAGGGGTTGTAAAATCACTATTATAGATCTCAGGATTGAAGAAAACCTGTGAACACAAACAAAACTTAAAATGTGAAGCTAATCACCATGAAAATTCTCCTATTTTTACCCAGCGATATGTTGACTTAAGCCCTTTTAATTTCTCCCACCCCCTCACTGGTTCCCAGATTATCACCCTGCATGACTCAAGCACCATACTGGTAGGTCGGAGGTCAAGAGGCTTACCCCAAATCTTAACATGAATAAATATATCTTACAAGAGACTACAAGTCAAATGAGCATGAAAACTTGATTTCTTTAATTTACGTGGGTCTTTTCTGTTAAACTAGGGTTCAGCGAAAGAGATACATTTCATGCAGAAAAAGAAGCAGGGTTTGAGCTGTACATTTCTCGACAATTCAAGAATTTGGGTAAACATGAAGTAGACAATGCTAATTCATTGACCCAGCATCTTGTATAACCTCAACTCCAGTAGGCTTAAAAGCACATTGAAAGTAAAACTTTAGAGCTCAAAAGATTCAGAAAATTGAAGGTAGAGGACAACAAACCTCAGGACCAAGAAATCGCTCATAGCCAACATCACATGAATATGGTGCTCCTGTCTTTGGTTTTGTACCTCTCCATTGCTTGATGTACTTCCCTGGCTCTTTATCATGCTTATTAAACTCCTGAAATCATTTGACAAAGGACCAATTACAGGCAAAAATCAGTTGTAACCTCTAGTCTCAAATGCAAAAGAGGATTCTGAGGAGTTAAAATCTTGGGATAAGTAGCTTGCCCTAATTCAAGCAAACATAGAATAGATAAGTCAAGTTTGAGCACTGGATGGATTTTCAGAAAGAACTTCGAACCTTTTTTAAACTACTCTTTCAACTTATTCATTCTTACTCCTCATGTATGGGCCCATACAAATAGATAATACCTTTACAATGTCAGAACAAGTATAGCAATACATTTCCTTCACTTTTCGTGCTACTTCAAAGGAATCCTCTGCTGGAACATGCTCTCCCCTTTCCTATATTTAACAAAATAAAAATAAATTAATCTTTTGAAACTTGATTAAATAATCAGATACCTTCTCGAAACTCAAAGCTAGGCATCATCCCCCGAAGATGCTCATGTCTGATTTGTGGCTTACCTACTAAGCCATAGATATTTTAAGATCTCCTACACGTTAAGGACATTTGGTAATTGGGTAAACAAGAGGTAAAAGAGATTGATATCATAAACGAAATAACCTTAATTGGTACTTCTCAATTCGAGCAACTATGATCTGAGTACTGGAGAATAAACGCTGGATAATAAAATTTTGCCTGATAAGCAATAGGAGGAACAATCGAAAAATGTCTAATGTTATTCACCCTCCAATAACTGCTTTAATAAATAACCAACATTAAACTCATAAAAATATCTTATTTAGGTGGTGTTTGGACTAGAAAACAGTTTGGATTTGTTTTTCTTTTCTTCCCTTTTTCTTTTTGGGGGGGAGGGGGAGGGGAGGTAACGCTATTTGGATTGGTTTGGAGAAATTGCTTTCGTGTGTCTTAAGAATTGTTTTTGGCTGTTATTTGTTTTCAGGGTGAAAACACTGCTTTTCAGAAAATGAAAACAATATTTGCTTGTTTTATTTTGCTAGCTTAACAATTAACGAAAAGAAAACACAACACATATAACAACAACATAAATTGTTGTTTATTTTATTTCATAAAATAAATAGGCACTAACAAACTTTGCAACGGCAGTATTCAGAAGAAGATACTTCAGTACGGAAAGGTCTGTACGCAAAAGAAAAGGAAAGTACTACAGTTTTCAGATAAAATGTTTGGTGCCGCGATTTAAAAAGAACTCCTTCAAACGTAAATGTTGCGCCCAAAATCTTGATTATCCATTAAGGTTGTGAATATCAGCTAACAGAAGCAAATAAGAAAATAAAGTAACCAAAAAGAACCCTGCTGGATAATGATTGTGATCAAGATTAATGCTGCCAGTAATAAACTCAGTTCCATCATCCAGGTAAAGAATCTTCAGATGCTTCATTTGGTTTCCAAGAATGTTCAAGGCAAGAGGGGGGGGGGGGGGGGGGGACCAAACTTATGACCTGTTCCATCCCAACGCAATGATAAAACGGCTGAAACTAGATATTGCTACTATCAGTATACCCATTTGAACCAGAGGCTTGTGTGCTACAGGAGATAGTTCCCCTTCTACCAATTAAAGAATGTGAAAACTACTCCATGTCCTTGTTTCATCTCTAGGATAGCTGCAACTTTAAGGGATTTCTAATAGCAATAACATTGAGACACAATTCAGGATATCACAATCCTATGATGTTCATCCGACCCGATATATTAGTAACAGTCAAGGAAAAGTAGTGAACATGCATTTTTTAATTATTAGCGACACAATATTTCTATTCAACCACATTATGGAAATGTTGTACTAAAGTCATAAAGAGACAAGAACTGATATACCTTCATGAGCTGCTGAATGAAAAGAGTAACATCTTTCCCAGCAACGGGGATTGACTTAATGCTACTCCCAATAACATAACCTTCAGCAACAGGTACAACATGGGTAGCACCATCTCCAACATCCACTACGACTCCAGTCATCTCACACTAAAGAAAAAACATATAATAACAATTACAAGAAATGTCAAATTGATAGACCACATCTGTTAAGTTCAGTTTCTGGGACAATGGTATGCAAGTCACCTATGATCAAAAAGAAGACAACAGATAAACAGGATATTATATCAAGCAAGCAATGGACATACCAAATAAAGCTTGTCATGCAACCCAGTACTTTCTATCTACATAGGCAATGTTCATTTTCCCATTTTTCTACTAGAAATGAGAAGAATGAAGATACAAGGTTGGAACAGACTCCTTGACCCTTACTTATTTATTTTTTTCCTTATTTTCTGATAAGGTCCTTGACCCTTATTTTCCGTGACATGACAAAGATACCAGATCATGCCGTTTCGAAAAGACATAAAAGGATTATATTTGACATACTTGAGAGTGATATAGGAGTAGACGAACTTCAACAAGAATGAGTTTTCAGTATAAGAAAATCAATGATTGATGGTGTCCTCACAATCAGAATACTACCTTGCGTGACAATTTCTCTGGAATGTACTCTGGTTTTCTGGAAAACTCATATTTGTTTGTAGGCTTGTCGCATTTCCTGAAGATACATGCCTTTAGGAAAGGTAAAGGGCATATGCACTGGCCATGCTATAGTACAGTGCAGCTGAGCCAAGCCAGCCAACAACTTGCTTGACCTCAGTTGCTTTGACTTGAAAGCGACTCAATTTTGTCAAGCTGAAGTGGCGTGCAGATAATTCTTTAAGTTCCTAATAAATTCCAATTTATTCACTCAGTCCAACATGACAATATTCAGGATGTCCTAAGTGGATTGACACGTTTTTACAATGATGACACAGTTTTTTTGAGATATACAATGAACACAACTTTTGCATAGGTAATAAATACCACTATAGATACTAGTGATTCATACCCAATTGACAAGTTTTATCCAATTTTTATTTTTTTGAGTCCAACATGACAATATTCAGGATGTCCTAAGTGGATTGACACGCTTTTACAATGATGACACAGTTTTTTTGAGATATACAATGAACACAATTTTTGCATAGGTAATAAATACCACTATAGATACTAGTGATTCATACCCAATTGACAAGTTTTATCCAATTTTTATTTTTTTGATACAACAACAGCAAAAAATCCAGTGTAACCCCACAAGTGGGGTCTGGGGAGCATAGTATGTATGCAAATCTTTACCCCTACCTTGTGAAGGTAGAGAAGTTGTTTCTGATAACATAAGTAAAATAAGTTCTATCCAAATTCAACAATGAGTAATATTTAAGTAATTATGATTTTCATATACGCCGATAAACAACAACCTAACATTTTTTATCCACTATTACAAACATAATTTATAAGTGTTGATCAAAAAAACATAATTTATAAGTCAATCTAACCTCTTAACTCTTTTATGGGGTATCAAACTATGTCACTGAAAAGGAAATATGTATTTTCTCCAACACGTCACTCCTATATCACCTTCTTCCCTCATATTCTACAACTGAAACCACACTTACGATCTTTCACTAGAGTTACGGTGTCTTTAACCAGTTGAGGTAAACCAGTAAGTCCCAGTAAACTCAACTCAGACCAACCAATCAAAAAAGCAACTAAACACAAAAATACAGCTACCTAATTAATTCTTCTGACATGCCAAACCAAGTACCATAAGGAAACCGAAATCTCCAAACACCACAATCTCCTGTCCCAACCATCCCCAGTGACTAAAACCAAGAGAAAAAGGAATTAAGGAAAAAAGAAATGGAGGAAAGGGATATCTAGAGGGACAATTCAACTCAAGATGCAAGATAAGCTTTCTAGGGCTTTCATACAATAGTTACTTTGATTGTGGCCTCACTCAGATGGTTTGGGTACGTGCGGAGGAGAAGCCTAGATGCCCCGGTTAGGAGGTGTGAGTGGTTGCCTCTGGCAAGCATGAGAAGAGGTAGAGGGTGGTCTAAGAAGCATTGGGGCGATGTGATCAGGCAGGACATGACGCGACTTCATATCTCCGAGGGCATGGCTCCTGATAGGAAGGTGTGGAAGTAGAGCATTAAAGTTGAAGGGTAGGGGTAGTCGAACGTTTTTCTTCTTTATTCTGGGAGTGGGGCTAGTATGATAGTGTTTTGTCTTGGACTGCTAGTGGAGTATGTGGTGTACACATTATTTTCCTGTTTTCATAGTATTGTTACCATTTTTTGTTATTGCCTTTCTACCTATTTCCTGTCTCTTACAATGTTGTTATTATCTCTCTGGTTGCGGCTGCTGGTAAGGATTTATTGTCTCGGTTCGCCTTTTGAGTCGAGAGTCTCCCGGAAACAACCTCTACTCCTTCGGGGTAGGAGTAAGGTATGCGTACACTCTATCCTCCTCAGACCCCACTTGGTGGGATTTTACTGGGATGTTGTTGTTATTGATTGTGGCCTCAATGATTCATATATTATTCTGCTATGTTGATTACATATTTTTGGAATTTTCTCTCCACTTCCGATAACATCAGTATTTCTATAATTGAAAGGGAAACTTCCTGCATACAAGGTCTATACAAAAAGTAAAGGCTATACATAGAAGAAACCAATCATCTATACTGATTGGGATATAGGGGGAAGTTCTCTCTTCAGTGCAGTTTTTGTCGAAAACAAACTATACGAAAAGGTAAAGATTCTAAATGGGAATATACATACTTTCCACCTTAAAATTATCTCGCACATACCAAAACTTGGGGGCGACCTTTTATCCCCCCTAGTCTTGTTAAACGCGAGTCTAATACCCAATTGCAACCAAAAAAAAAAAAAAAAATATTGTCGTGGGCGGTTCTACATGCTCCGCCACGTCAAATGTTACGCTAGAGGCTCGTCGGACGCCACATAGCTTTTAATCTTTTCACTCATTTTTTCTATTTCCCTCATTTTTTACTTCTTCTCCGGACTTCTTTTTTAATTTCATCTTCCACGTAAGAAGATAGGAGTTTAGCGATTGCCGGAAAACATTGCCTGCGAACCATCAATCTTCAACCTTTCCTCCTCTATTTTCCCTCCCCCTTCCCGTACTCCAAAACTTTGCCCCATCATCGCTTCATCTCTCTTTCACCCTCTCATTTTCCCTCCCCCTCTCTCAAGATCCGAAATGCACATTATCTAAAAAGATCCGAAATACACTTTAGTCTTTCCCTAACAATTTTACATCTTTTCTTTCAAAGAAGGATCTTTTTTAAGGTGCTACTCCACAATATCACTTTAAATATGACAATTAATCGACTACGCCTTAAACCCAAGCAAGTCAAATATGACATAATATTTTTAATATTACCTTGTCTTCACATCAACTAATGATTACAAACAGATTGGATTTTATGAATAATTAGTTTTCTTTTCAAAGTTAAAAGTACTTAAACCTGAGTACAGTGAAATGGGGATATTTTTAGATTGCGACTGTTTAAGTGTTTTGAAAACTTGCAAAAGTGTTTGTTTGGTGAAATGTTTCCAAAATTTGCGTCAGGAGTTAGCTTCTTCTTTTTTTCCTTTTGAAGATTCTTACAAAAATAATAAGTTAACTTTCTTTGCAAGTTCATGAATAAAAATTGACCAAACAAACTACTTGCATATTTGTTTGGTAGTTCTCCAAAGACTCAAACAAACCCAACATTACAAATCTCAAATGTTGTATAAGAGCTTGAAAGAAGCCTCTCATGGCTCTTATTAGATGCTTGTGAAGAACCAAAAAGGGTTAGAATTAAGAAACTTCATTAAAGAAAAGGAGTCCATCTCCCTTATTCCTCCCTTTCTCCTTCTTGTTCACCCCACAAGACTCCTTTTTTCTCCATCTCCAGTTTCTTCTTCTACTTGTAACACCACCCGACACCCGTCACCCCACAATGCCAGCCCAAGAGCGCTCACTCCCAGTGAGTCTCCTCACACACCCCTTCCAGATACTATTTTTCCCTTATAGCTTCTTCTCCTCTTCTTTTCCCCCGGCCCCTCCAACAGAAACTCTTCTTCTCCTTTCATCTCTGTCCTTAATTTTTCAATTTCATTTGGTCCTTTTTCTCCTCCTTTCTCCTTCTCCCAGACACCTCCTGTCACCCATGTGTCATCCACTCCCAATAACAGCTCGAAACTCCAGTTCACACCAGACCCATATCCTCCTCTGCACATTCTCTCATAACATAGGCAACAATCTGAACTTCGAGAAACACAACAAGCTTTACACTACACATAAATTTGGTCACTCCCCTTAATCTTTTTATCAATACAAGTGACATCATTGAAGTTCGTCCTTGTATTGTGAGAAACTAAGGCAAATAATGGACAATTGAACCATCCAAGCTATCATCTATTACACAGTAATACTCTGGACAAAACAAAGCTACTAGCGAAGCTATAATAGATCATAAAAATGTTAATACCATAAAATATCCAACCTCATATATCATCAAAATCCCAAAAATAAACCACGACAAAGTTCTTAAAGCTAGACTGCCAACCTTAGATGCTGTGTACCCAGCTGCCAGAGCAAGAACCGGCTGCACAGCTATATAAAGTCCCGGAACATTGAAAGTCTCAAACATAATTTCACCGGTATATTCTCGATTCTCCGGTGCAGTCATAGGGCTTTCAGTCAACAGAAAATAGTGATCCTCAGGGTCACAGCGCAGATAATTGAATATACACTGCTGCCAGAACCGCTCCATTGCATCCCAGTCATCAACTTGTCCATGTTTAATAGGATAGCTAAGATTGTAAGTGCTACTAGATTTAGATCTACTCACCGCCTCTTCCCCAACAAAGAAATCAAGATCAGCCATAACTCCTGCACTGTACTGAGCTAAGTTGCTGCTCTTAGTCAAAGCTCGAGGCTGATTGATAAATGATTCGTTAACAGCGACAACTGTAGGCAGTATGAAAGATGGTTCAACATTTCCAGCAAAACCCATTTTTGTATACCTGAAAATAAGAGAGAGAAACAAACTTTTGGAATCAAAATGTCGTTGAGGAACTTTATCAAACAGGTGGAGGATAATGATATAATACCCGGTTCCATTGTCAATGACTACAGCTGGGCGAGAGGTAGAAGGGTCCATAATGAATTCAAGAAGGAATACGAAAGGTTGAATGTGCTGTGATGGATCTGCAGTTGAGATCCAAAGAAGGGTTTAAAGGGGATGATCATGGTCGTAAAGGTTTCAATCCGTCCATTTTTTTCATAGAATAAAGTGAAGAAAGAGTTTGGAATTCATCAAAGTGATCATCGTCTAGTAACGTATGGGAATCAACCGTTCTTCAATATTGCCTTTTCTGGATTGAATATAGATTCCTTTCTTAGCAATCAAAAGAAATGTTTTCAAGTCTTTTATCGGTTGTCTGCTTGGCTTTACTTTCGTCCACGCCAGGGGGTGAGGGGGGCCTTGTTACAGCTTGTTTGGATGGTCTTTACACATATTTCATAATGTATTGTATTATTTGGCGTTATTTCATGATGTCACGCACTGATAATATCAAGAATAAATTTGCAACACAATTAAATAAAATAAGGTACGGAGTAGAATTATTATACAAAAAAATAGGATAAAAAATATAATATGATTATTGAATAATAAAGAAGGAAAAGATGAGAGGAAAAAAGCAAAAAAACGACGCCACAACACCAAATCTGTCATTTCATAAAGTGACACTTTTCGTCGTTACATAACGATAGCTTTAACGATACGATACATTAAAATTAAAATAACAATCAAAACTAACTTGTATTTAAAGTAACAATACGATACAATACCATAGGTAACAACCATCCAAACAAGCCGCTAGGAGTAATAATATATAGATGTTCCTCAGTGGCTGCTTTCTCACCGTTAATATGGACATATGTTAAACTACTAGACTCCATTTAGAAATTGTTTTTTTTTTGGAGATTTGAATACTAATATTAGTACTACTAAGAACTAGTCATATTACATGTCAAAGAGATGCCACTTAGGACATTTTGGTTACCAAGTTCAACAAACTTAGTATATATATTATCCGAAATAAACTTAACAAAATGTGTTCCGCCTTTGTCTGCTAGGAATTGATTTTCAAGAAAATATGGTGGGACTTCAAAATTCTGATTTAATATAGACTGCTTGGAAGCTTCCTTTTGCCAAACTGTGAGATACTCGATTTGCTTGTCTAAAGATATGTTTGATCACTACCTGCTCCATCTGGTGCATCAACTGCCTGCATTCACAAATAATGGGATTGTGCGCAGGATAACCGTGTTCAAGGCATAAAAGTACATCTATTGAGTATGTTTCAATCTCCAATAGACACAATCGGAGAGCATGTTCAAGTTGAAGGCCATGTTCAAGAGCTCGTAGTTCTGCATGGATATGAGTAGTAGCATGCATATAGTTATTGAATCCAACTACCCAGTCTTCTGAGTTGTTCCGGATAACTCTACCAATTTCACAACACAAATTACTAGCTTTAAATGCCCCATCTATGTTTAGCTTATACCACCCACTAGATGGTTAAGCCATTTTATTGTTATGGGCTTTTTATATATTGCAATTAGGCTCCCTCGCTATGATGACTTTCAATTTCATTTCCTGTTGAAAACAAACTTAAGGGATAGAGAATAGTTAGTATTGTTTGATTATTACTATTTTGGTTCAACTAGATTCCCTACAGAGTAAAAGGAAAAATATCCTCCCAAATTAAGTGATCATTGTCAAGAATAATACTAAGATTATGAATGGTGAGACACTTATTGGGATCAATAGAGGAGATTTGTTAATGCATGGGCAACAAGGCATGTGATGAATATGTGAGTATTAGTTTCTGTCTTTATTTTTGCACATAGGATAAGTGATGTTTTGTAGAAATGTTGCACTTTCAATACTAATGCATATACTTTAGCTTACATTTTAAAGCGTTTTTAGTCGTTTCTTATATTATTTTGTAGGAAATCAGACTTGAAAAGCCAAGAACAAGAAAAAAATATCAAATACCCTGAAGAAATCATATTCGCGGTTAGATATGCGATCGCAGAACAGATGTGCGAACCGCACTTCAATCACAAGAGTATCCGAGAATTATCAGTTTCAAGATTTAAACATGCGATCCATTATGCGGACCCTAGAACTATCGCACAAAGGCAAGGTGAATTTCCAGTGATCAGAAATGACGAGTCTGCAATCCATTAAGCAGACAGCATAATGATCATGCGGACTGCATAAACGATATACAATATAATTTTGGAAGTGTTGAAGATCAAATTTGCAGCGATGCAATGAATGTGCGGACCGCGGATCATATATGCAGTCCATTATGTGATCGCGTAACTTTCCTGAAGGCTATTTTTGTCACAAACTTGTCTACATTTTTTGGCCATTATAAATAGAAGAGTTAGGATTTTTGTGGGTCATCTTGGCATGAAAAAGGTCCTACATTAAAAGCATTGAATACTTCATTTATTTGGAGCTTTTTGGATAGATTACAACATTTTGCTTTCATTATGAGCTTTTATGTCTTTCTTTAAAGGCTTGTTCTTGTATTTTAGCATGATTATCTAACTTCAAATACTAAGATTGTGGACTCAAAGTGGTGTGCGGTTAATGGGTATTTACCATTAATGGGTTATAAATTAATATGCATATCTCATGTTTCATTTATGATTGGTGGTTGCAAATATTAACTATTTCCATTTTACTTTTCGTTCACTTGCAAAAGTGAGTTAGGGTTTGATAGAAATAAATAGCAAGAACTCAAGGCTTTAAACCATGTTTAATAGAACTGCTTAGGAATAAGTGGGTTCTACTTGGCATATATTGGCTGCTCTTAATTGTAATGTGATGACCCAAGGGGTCATTTTATAAATTTAGAATTTGTTCCATACTTAATAACCATAAAAAGACTAATTTTAAAGATCTTGATTTGCGTGCGCAGTCCGGGTGTGAAACTGGAAAGCTTTTATGTGAAAATATGAGAAACAATGGTTTCTAGGATGTAAATTTGAAAAAAATTGACTTTAGTCAATATTTTGAGTAAACAGACCCGGATCCATGTTCCGACGATCCCGGAAGGTCCGCAGTAAAATATGGGACTCGAGCATATGCCCGGAAATGAATTCTGAGGTCCCAAGCCTTAGAAATCAATTTTTGAAAGAAATTATTTTGCTGAAATATTTATGAATTAAAGAAAAGAAATAATGTTGGAAATCATTGGTATCATGCCCGTATTTTGGTTCCAGAGTCCGGAATAGATTTATTATAATATTAAAAGGCTAACTATGAAATTTGGTGAAAACGGAGTTTGTTGACGTGATTCGGACATCCGGTTGAGAAATTATGAACTTTAAGAGTTCTTGTTGAAAATCATGAGTTTTGAAGTTAAATTCATATATTTACATGTTATTTTCATGATTTGATCGCACGATCAAGTCCGTATGATGTTTCTAGACTTGCGTGCATGATTTGTTTAGAGCCCTGAGGGCTCGGGTGAGTTTCGGATAGGCCACGGGGTGTTTTTCACTTAGAGAATTGTTGGTTTTCTGGTTGCTGGTGCCCAGGTTTTTAATGCTATGCGATCGCATAGGTAGGACTGCGATCACATAGTGTAGGCTCAAGGGGGTCCCCAGTTTTTGCTGTGCGAACGCAACATCAGGGACGCGACCGCAATGCTCACCTAGGCTAAGCTATGCGAACGCACCCCCAGCTCTGCGATCACGTAGTGTTAAACGGGCCTGGGGGAGGGGGAGGTCAGTGCTCTATCCGATCGCACCCCTCCCCACGCGATCGCGATTCGCCATCTCCCATACTCTATGAGATCGTGACCCAGGCATTGCGATCGCATAGGTCTGTTCCCAGCTAATATAAATACTCTTTTAAAAACCGGGCAGACCTTCTTCTTTACCATAATTTCGAGGTTTACAGTCCTAATAGCGATTTTCTTCAACAATTATTATCCCCAAGTCATAGGTAATCTATTTTAAACTTTGTTCTTTCAATTCCTTACTGGTTTCATCACTTTTCAAGCAAAAACTAGAAATTTTCATGGTAAAAATTGAGAGTTTGAGTAGAATCAGGGAATTTTGTAAAAATAAAATTCTTACATCGAATTAAGGTCGTATTTCAAAACTAATAGCATATTTGGGTTCGTGAGTGAATAGGTAAACGTAATTTGGTCCGAACCCCGAGTTTAGACCAAGCGGGCCCGGGGTCGGGTTTTCACTTTTTTTTAGAAAACTTAGGAAAAGTTATGTTTTTCAATAAAGTTAGTTTCTTTAGCATAGATTGATGATATTGAATTAATTATGATTATAATCGAGCAAGTTAGAGGTGAATTCAAAAGGAAAAGCAATAATTGAGCAGTGAGTGGCCTGCGAAATTGAGGTAAGTGTTTGGTCTAACTTTGACTTGAGGGAATAGGACTCCCCACTTGTTTGCTATGTGAAATGCATGGGCGTGGTGTATAGATGAAGTGACGAGTATCTATGCACCACCCAAATGACATGTTAAGCATGATCCGTTCCCCGCTCCAATTTATTTGATCTCGGTCTTAATTGTTCTTTGTTAGTTATTGTTTCCATGACTACTAGGCCTCATTACTTTGCTGTTAAATATTATTTGGTTATTTTGGAAGAATATTGGTTGTGTATTTGGTTCTCTTGGGGAACAGAAATGGTGAGCAGTTTGACACTATGTTGAGATTTTATACCTATATATTCATGTCAGTTTCTTGACTATTTACACTGTTGTTTAACGTTTACGGGTTATATTGTTTTCTGTTTGAAACTTTGAATTAATTGGTGTGATAAGATTGGCTAATTGGTGTGATAAGGGTGAATAAATTGGTGTGATAAGGGTGGATAATTGGTGCGATAAGGGTGAATTAATTGGTGTGATAGGGGGGGGGGGGTAATTGGTGTGATAAGGGTGGATAATTGGTGCGATAAGGGTGAATTAATTGGTGTGATAGGGGGGGGGGGGTAATTGGTGTGATAAGGGTGGATAATTGGTGCGATAAGGGTGAATTAATTGGTGTGATAGGGGGGGGGGGGTAATTGGTGTGATAAGGGTGGATAATTGGTGCGATAAGGGTGAATTAATTGGTGTGATAGGGGGGGGGGGGTAATTGGTGTGATAAGGGTGGATATTTGGTTTGATAAAGGTGGATAATTGATTGTGATATTGTGAATAAGTGGGATCGAGTTGCACGCCGCAACATGACTGTTTGCTCTACAGTTTTTCCTTATGTTTAGCACTTGTGACTATTTCAAAGTAAGGTTTGGAAACTTGAAAATTTACTTGAGAGTTGGTTATAGTTGAGGCCTGGAAAAGGTGGTTGAGTTATTTTATTGTTATTGCATTACTTGTTTATTTATTTGTGTAGATTTATTTCTTGCTTTATATAATATTGTTACAATTTATATTGTTAAAGCACCGTCGTAGCCTCGTCACTACTTCGTCGAGGTTAGGCTCGGCACTTACTCAGTACATGGGGTCGGTTGTACTGATACTATACTCTGTGCTCTTTTGCACAGATCTAGGTACCGGCCATCAGTAAAGCTAGTTCGAGCAACTTTTCTATTCATTTGGAGACACGAGGTACATATGCCGGCGTTCGTAGATCTCGAGAGTCTTCTCATATTTTACATACGTTATTTTATTGTATTCAAAACAAGTATACTATTTCTTTCAGCCCAGTATTTGTAGTAATCTTCAGTAGTTCGTGAATTGTGACACCAGACTCTGGGTAGTTCTAGATTTATTATTATGATTAGCCTCGTGGTTCGTTTTAATTAATTAATTATTTATTCTCTTTATTATAGTTGGAGTATTTCATTGGAAGTTATTTAAATTAAGTTTACTTTAAATGTATTTATTGATGCTTAAGAAAAAAATCAAAGGAAATTAGCTACTCGAATTCTAACATTGGTTTGCTTAGCAAGTGTGGTGTTAGGTGTCATCACGATCCCTAAGGTTGGGAATTTGGGTTGTGAAATGTAACTCTTTTGTATTTGGAAAAATCATAAAGAGGAATATCTAACTATTGAAAAATATTGGATAGTCATTTAGGAACGATTTGCATATCAAAGAACTTTCCATTAGAAAAATATCATATGAACACTAACAACATTATATTCCATAAAAGGGGACACAACCTTAGTTTCTTAATCCAATTAGTCAAATGCCTTAACAAAATAGCTTCTCTTCATAGTTTACAACTATCGTACTCTTTCCAAACTAACAGTGTAGACTTACGACCTTAGTCAAGTGACACACTATTAAAGTAATCCTTTTACGCCTATTCCATGTGCGATTCGACCCCAACCTAGTTGGTTTATTATATTTGACATCGACCTCTTTACACCAGTTATATAGGTGTAATTTGAGTGTATCAAATTTTGGCGCTATTGTCGAAGAATACAGGTTTGAAGTTACTAACTAGTGCATGCTTTACTTTGCGTCTTTTTCTATTCCATCACACTTTAATTTCTTTTTTTGGTGTACCTAGGCAAGCATGGGTAAGCCGGAGAATGTGTTTGCATATATGGATGAATTTATTGATGATTCAAATTCTATTGTCCCTTCTAGAGTTGACACGACTACCTTCAAAGTGGACCATAGTCTCTACAAGGCGGAGGGGTTCTTCCAGAATTTCACCGACGATGACCCAACACAACACCTCAGATATTTAATGGGTGTGTGGGAAACGCATAAGCAAAATCATATTTCAGATGATGCCTTATGATTGTGTAAGGACCCGTAAAAATTTTAATCACAAACTCGGGATTTTTGTGGTGCCAAGTTAGATTCATGCGTTATTATAGTAGAAATTCTTCGGACTTTTTGGATTGAACAGTACACTACGGACATAGAGGAAAATGTTTTGCAGAAGAACGCATTTCTGCGGCCCATTATGCGGCGGCATAATCACTCTGCGGACCGCATAATGGCCGCAAAATAAAGCCGAAAGTTGGCCAATTTTGAGGCCTATTATGCGATCGCATAATCTCTTTGCGGACTGCATATTGACCTCATTTACACCTTGGAATTTTGCAAAGGGAAGTTCTGCGGTGCATTATGCGACCGCAGAACAGGTATGCAGATCGCATACTGGTCGCATACCCAGTCAGAAAATTCAAGCCCCTCAGGGATATTTCTGCTGTCACTTTTCAGACCGCATAACCATTATGCGACCGCAGACCTGTGTCGGGGCACTCATTTTCTTAATTTAAAACCATATGCGATCGCAGACCTGTGTCGGGCCACCCATTTTCTTAATTAAAAACCGACCCCCATTCCGTTAAAACACCCACCTAAGGCCATTTTGAGCATATTTTTTTGATAAATAAGAGTGAGGGAAAGTATCATAGAGAGGGGAAGTGGTCTTCATCAATTGTTCTTCAATCCTTGCCTAAACATCTTGAAGATTAACAAGAGGGGCACCTAGGTATCCTTCCCAAAATGTAAGCTTCTATCACCCAAGCTCTTAATTCCATAATGTAGCTACAATGGGCCACTAGTGGGGTAATTCATGGGGATAATGGTGATTACCTTGCATGCATGTGATCCTAAGGTATGTGGGGGAGTGTTAAAACAAAGATAGGAAAGAATAAGGAATGAGTTGGGATGATCTTTCACTAAAAAGGGACCATGGAACCTTAATAAACACTTAATGTTTGATATAATGCTAAAGTGAGTTAGGGCTATGATAGTTTTCCTAATTATGGGTTCAATTGTGCTACATTGTTAAATAAATTGAAGGTGCTAAGGGTTCCAGAACTTGTTGTAGGAATAAAGGGAAACTCAATTAAGGTATTTATGGCTAACTCTCTTCTTCTTAGAATCGAACCCTTGGTGTCCGAATATTTGGTGTAAGTTCCTGACTTGATCATACTAGAATTGGTTGCCTTAATGTGTTGTGTTGAAAGATTTATGTTCCATAATTGTTCTAAATGTTTACCATGTCATCATGCTATTTGATAATGTGTTTGAAGTGATGAGTATGAGTTAAGAAAGGTTAAGAATTCGTGTCAAGAGTTGAATAAAGCTTGCTAACCTAATATGTATGAAAGGCTTCTGTGTGGTTATGATTTTCCAAGCTCTTTCCCTCATATATGATAGGACTTATTGACATGGTTGATACTGTTATTTGAACGTATAAAAAGGGAAAGATTTGAATTGTAAAATGCATCCAAGTGCCAAGAACGACTTAATAAATGAGTTTTCTTGTGCCATGTAATGAAAGATGGGAAAGACATGTGAATTGAGTTGAACAATTGAAAGAGGTGATGTCTCAAGTGAGATGGCTTAGCCGATCGGGCCGAGATCGGACACCATGCCGTATACATGGTGGTACTTGTGCTGGATTTATTGATGTAAATTGTGGATATGGGTGATGTTTCACTTGAGATGGTCTAGTCGGTCGGGCCGAGACCGGACTCCGTGTAAGAACACGGTGGCATTGTGAGTTGTGGCACTTGGCACTAAGATTATCAACCTAAAAGGATGGAAAAATTGAATCGGAAACTATGTGATCCTTACTTGGTGTTTCTTTTATATTTCTGTGAAGCTCTTATTGATTGTTATGATTGCCTTCTCTTTGTTTCACTGTTCATTATACTAAGATTGGTGTTTGCCTTTACAAACTAGTACTATTCGACAGTACTAACGTCCCTTTTACCGGGGGCGCTACATCTTTGGATGGATGTAGGTGGTTCCATCACAGATAGCGCCGATCGCAGATAGTGGTGCTCTCCCCCCTCTCCTCACAGCAGTCTTGGTGAGCCCCAATTTCTTCAGGGGTCATGTAGTTCTTCTTTTGTATAAGTTACCACATTTTGAGGTATAGGGGGGCCTTGTTGCCGGCATTGTCATGATTGTCTTTTGTATCATTAAAGGCTCCGTAGACGTTTGTGTGGGCTATGTATGGGTATCGGATGGGCCACTGGATTATGTCGTATTTTTAAAACTTTTTCCCCACTAAATTGTAAACTGTATGCACTTTTGGAAACTTAACTATAGCGTAAGGAATGTAATGAAAAATGAACTAGCAACATATATATATATATATATATATATAATCTCTCCCTTGTTTAACAAATGGTGACGCGTTCCCTTTTTGGATTATGAATGAGTCGGGTAAGAAAGGTCTAATAGGCTTGCTCGATCGAGTTCACTCGATTGAGCGCCGGTCGCGCTCCCCGAGGTTGGGGTGTGACAGATTTAGGGTGTTCAAATACTCTCTAGCCGGAGAGGCAAGGAAATGGATTCTTAGTCTACCTCCAAACTCCATCCACATTTGGTCCGAACTTGTGCACGTCTTTCTAGGGAAATGGTTTCCACAAAGCAAAAAGTCCGAGCTTCGGGACAAAATTTTCTTCTACAAGAAATTACCGAGGGAACAACTTCATGAAGCTTGGGTGAGATTCAAGCTATACTTGGTGAGATCACCAAATCATAGGTTCTCTGAAAAAATATGTTATTGGAGCGGGGTTGGACCCCATGAACCAATCCGTAACCAACAATACGGCAAATGGATTTTTCATGGACAAGACGCTTGCAAGATTCACCCAAGTCCTCAACAAGGTAGCCAAACACAACCAAACTTGGCATTCGGGCGACACGGTGAGTGGTGTCTCATATGGTACCACTATCATCAAGGAAAATCAAGAAGGAGATTAATTGATTGACATGCTTGCCACCAACAAAAATATTTACGGAAAGCAAAACAAAGAAAGTTAATATTGTGGAAGAAGTACAACCAATATCGAATGTTAACTATCAACATAAAAAACGCCAACATCAAGAATATCCTCTAATGCACTATGAAGAAGCAAACTATGTTAGCAATTCACGAGGAGGATATCAAAGGCAAAACTACCAAGGGTCAGGACAAATACATCAATGGAGACCTAACCTACAAAGGCAAAGTAATCAACAATGGCGAAAAGATCAAGATAATTCAAATCAAGGAAATTGGAACAACAACAACAACAATTTTGCAAATTGGAGTTCAAACCCCTATGTTTCACCAAAGGGCCAATACTCTAACTCTCAACACTGGCAGGAGAGTTCTTCAAGCGACCAAAGTAATTCCAAATTGGAGAACATACTTGAAACGGTATTGTAAAATCAAGAGATGTCTGACACTTCAATGAAAAACATGATTGAGCTTGTGGGTTCTCACACCGCATCTATTCAGAAGTTGGAGATGTAAATGAGAGATCTTTCAAGAGAACAAACCCCAAAACAAAAAGGCACACTCCCAAGTGATACAATTGCAAACCCAAAGGATAGTGGGGGTAGCCAAACCTCTCTTTGCATGACCATTACAACTCAAAGTGGGTAACTACTTCAAAATGAGAGTGAATGGGTGGTCGATGTTGAACAAGAGTATGAGGCACAAGTTGAAATGCCTAATGTTGTTGAAGTTGAGAGAAGCCCAAAAAAGAATGATCAAGATGTTAGCATGAAAAAGTTGAGGAAAAAGTAATAGAGGCACCAAAATATCTAGCACCAATTCCTAGACATCTCCCTCCATTTCCTCAAAGATTAGCCAAAAGAGTTGATGATAGAAATTTTGAGAAGTTCTATGAAATCTTAAAACAATTATCAGTGAACACTCCATTTGTGGAAGCTTTTCAAGAGATGCCCGGATTTGCTAAATACTTGAAAGATTCGATCACTAAAAAGAAAACTATTAAGAATGAAATGGTGAGTGTCACCCACCAGATTATCTCCATCATCTCAATAACCACCGTCCAAAAGAAAGAGGATCCGAGGGCTTTTGCTATTCCATGCAATATTGGATTGCGTGACTTTGCAAGAGCTCTTTGTGACAATGGGGCTAGCATAGACCTAATGGCTATTGCTATCTAGAAGCAAGCAGGATCGGGAATTCCTAAGCCTACTAGTATGAGATTGGAAATGGCCGACCATTCTGTGAAGCGACCGGTAGGGATAGTGGATGATGTCCTTGTGAAAGTGGGGAAGTTCCTTCTGTCCGCAAACTTCATTATTATTGGATGTGTCATTGATAAAAAAATCCCTATCATCTTGGAAAGACCATTACTTACAACCAGAAGAGCACTTATGGACTCGGAAAGAAATGAGGTTAAAATTCTAGGTGAATGATGAAGAAGCTACTTTTCAAGCTAGAAAGGGGCATGAAACTACCAAATGCATACGAGCGTATCTCGGTATTTGATATTGTTGATGTGGTAGAAGATGTCATTGAGGTGAAGATGGAAGAGGAATTCCTTGGTGAGGCATTGACGCGATCTTGATGAATTTTGATGATGAGGACATAGAGGGATACGGAAGACAATGAACACATTGGAAGGGTTCGATTCATACACCTGTGAACCAAAGAAGCTTTCTCTTGACTTGGAGAATAAAGTCACTCCTCTCGCCAAGCCTTCAATCATTGAGCCGCCACTACCACTACACTTAAAGTATAAATTTCTTGGCTTTATTCACACTCTACCCGTAGTTGTTTCGTCTTTGTTAAATGATGTGCATGTTAACAATTATTGGAGACCTTGAAGGAGCATAGACGAGCCATTTGTTGGACAATAGGGGATATCCGGAGGATTACCGCTAGTATTTGTGAGCACAAAATCCAACTTGATGAAGTAGCAAACCTAGTATGGCATATCTTTTCACTGGTTGAATCCCTCCATAAAAGAAATGGTGAAAAAATAAATTATAAAATGGTTGGATGTCGGGGCTGTTTACCCCATCAGGGATAATACTTGGGAGAGTCTGGTGCAATTAGTGCCAAAGAAGGGAGGCATGGCTTTCGCGCCCCCTTTTTCTCGTGAAATCGGGTTTCGACATTTTTTGGGACAACTCCTCTTTGGGATGGGAAAGGAATTGGAAGAGTCGCCACCTAACGGATTAAGATGCGTTAGGGAACCTAGAGCATATAACTCGTTTAACCAGTTTACATCACCAGAGATCGGGTAAGGGCTCAAATTACCTTGAGGGGAAGGTGTTAGGCATCCCTCGAGGTCCACAATGGTGGGTCCTGGCCGAACATTAATTAAGCAAATTAGTCTAAAAGGGAAGAAAGAAATTTGGAAAATAAAATACTCAATTTTTTTAAACAGGAATAGGGGTGTCCTAAGTTTTTTAGCCTATAGGATCACCCCGTGCAATACTTTGTAACTCCCTCAAGTCGAGGTGTTACTCATAGCATTAGCGCACGGACTATCATCTCCTTACTACCCGATTACTATCTTTGAGTTGTTACTTAAGCGTTCTAGTTGATTCTAGCTCGTTCCTTATGTGTGCACTACCCGTCCCTTACCTACGGCCCTGGAGGTATTAGGACCTCTATATGGGATAGTTCTAGACCCAACCTATGTTGCTCAAAATGTAAAATCTAGGCGACAAGCAAAAACAAATAGAACTTTCAGACAAGGAACAAGTATGGGCTCACATTGACCTCCACACATAGACAACAAAAGCACGCAATTGAATCAACAAGATTTATAACTTTAAAGTCCTATAGGCAAGATATCTATGGGAGAAAACAGAGTGCAGAGGCAGTATTATTAAGGCGAGTGTTAAGACCTATTTGTTTGCCTACTGATTTTATTCAGTATGTTCTGGGCACTTCAGGCAGTAATACATCATAATTATAAACCCAACATTATTATTAAGTCCTACTGGTATATTGCCTAAGTGATTGGCAATGACGATTGCATTCAGAACCAATTAATAGAATCCTATAGGCATGACATCTACGAGCTTGTTGATTACAGACCTATAGGCATGATTACTAAGTGTAGCATTTACATAGATAAGTTTTTATTCCCTTTTTGCTCCTATAGGCATGCTTTCTAATTACTGAATTAAATTAAATCCTATAGGCATGATTTCTAGGTTTGAAATTGATTTTTATTCCTGTAGGCATGGTATCTATTACCAGGTTGATTTAAATCCTATATGCATGATTTCTAGAATGGTTTTCATCCAATAGGCATGCTTTCTATTAACCATGTGTGGGCAGAAATCTTGCAAATTGCCAGAAAATCGATCAAATCAGACATCAAGGTCCTATAGGCATGATTACTAATGCACATTTGTTGGATTGATAGATCCTATGAGCAGAATTTCTAATATGCATTTTAGTGTCAACTCTATAGGCAGGATTTCTAATATGCGAATGTAAAACACAAAATTAAAACAAAAGTCCTATATGCAGGATTTCTAATATGCAATGTAAAATACAGTATCAAAACGAGAGTCCTATAGGTGGGATTTCTAAGCACAATATAAAACTCACACAGTTTCACCAAACGAAAAAAATTGACAGCACAATTAAAACTTATAAGTAGGATTTCTACCCCAGTTTAACAAAAGGAAATAAGAAAAATCCCCCCAGCTTTACTAAATATCCCCAATTCTGTTTATTACAAAGTTATTACAGCCCAGAATAGCAAATGAATTACATGAAGTAATGAGACACTATAGGGAGCCTTCATTAGGCCCAAATAAACCTGGGAACCAGGCCTTTCAACCATAATCACTTTGAGGCACAATATAGTGATTCATCCATAGCACATTGAAATCAGGTTCCAGTGTGTCAGTTCCCAAGGGCCTTAGGGACCCCGGGAAATGCTCACACTAGAACCACACATTCAGAAGATAGCTCATAAGATATTGGAAAACCAATGCCCAGTGTGTGAGAGTTCACATGAGTCTCAAGTGGACCTTGAGCAATGCTCACACTGGGGTGGTTGAGAACCTAAGGGACTAAGAGTGGGGTTTTAAAATCAGTACATAAAAGGGAGTAGGGGCGGGTTTTAAAACAATTTGATTTTAGAATAAGCAAAGTTTAGAACACAAAATTGCAAGCATAATTGCACCAAGAAACAAACAAGGTTCATACTTAAGCACACAGTTCACATAAGTTGAAGGTCTGGTTAAGAAAATATTCATGTTAGTACTTAAAACAATCATTGTTTAATCACATAAATAATTAAGCAAAACAACTAAGTTGGTCAGACACATGAAATAAGCAAACAGGGCAGATGAGTTAAGCAACAAACTAACTGATTACATGTTTATAGTATCTCGAGGAATGCAAAGTTCAAAACAGGTGTAAGATTAACAAGCAGTGCATGAAACAAATTAAACGTTAGGCTAACTTATGAGAGGATTTATATTATTCAAAATGACTTAATCCTAAGTTAACATTGTTACTAAATGAGATCATAGAATCATGCAAAAGGACAGAATCAAACTGGGATTAAAAACATGCTAGACGAGCAAGGCATAGAGAATGAAATTACAAAGGATTAGGGCATGCCAGTTAGGTTCGAAAACAAGTAAATATGCCACATCAGTTAAATCCCAGAATAACTTGGCCTTGGCTTTCAGCCGGCCAAAACCAGAGACACTTAGCACAGAAATCAGAACAAGAGAGAGAGCTTAAGTTTTTAGTGAGAATATGAGAGTTCAAGTCTGTCTAAGGAGAAGGAGAAAGAGTTTAAATAGTACTCAATTAGGCAGACAAATAAGTTAATAAATTAATCGTACACAAATAAGGAATGAAATAATTTTAGAACCAATTGAAGTCAAGTTTAGTCAATTAGCAGGGCATAACGACGTATAATAAGGCAAATACTACTTAGATTAAGGTATAAAATTAATCAATAATCGAATGTCGGATCAAATAAGGTAAGGAAATAATGAGAACAGGATAAATCGAACATAATAAGGAAAATATCAGTAGCACACAAGAAAGGAAAGACTACAATCTCAGTAAGAGATTTCAAAACCCTAATTTTGGGATAAACCATAAAATCAACGGAGAGAACAAGGGTAAAAGTCACATGTTTCAGGGAATGAACATAGATGAGAACACATTCACATAATCAAACAGATCTGGCCTAAATAAAAGGTTCAAAACCCTAATTTAAGGTAAGCCATAAAATCAATAAAGTCAGAAGTAAAGTATTAAATGTTTTAGTAAAAAATGAATATAAACAGAGAGTTATTAAAGAAAACATAAGTCGAACAAAATCTGGTTTGATTAAAGAGGGTTAAAACCCTAGTTTTCGATAAGTAAAAGATTTAACTAAAAATAGGCGGATTTGTGAGTAACAAAGTAAATATAGACGAAGAATAACATTAAAACAAACTAAAATTGAACCAGATCTGGTTCGAATCAAAGATCTGAAAACCTTAACTGAAAAATACGAAAATATTCGTACTTACAGAGGTTAGGATGAACACATACGGAAATAACCAACATATAAGAGATTTTGAACCAGAATTGGTTCGAATCTCTAGATATCAGCTTGCCATTTGAGGCAAGCAAGTTAAGTAACATCAAAGATGAGTAGCCGGTAAAGAAATAGGACCAGATATGGTAAGAAATCGCTAAATGATTCCATTTATGGGTAGGAATCAAGGGGAGATGGGATGATGGCAGATCAGGGTTTGAGAAGGTGAGAGGTGAGTTGAGAGGATTCAATGACGGCGGGTATGTGGGAACGGGGGAATTAGGGTTAGGGGCTAATATTAGAAGGGTAGGTTAACAGGGGTTATTGGGTCATTGGTTTTGGGCTGGGGTTATTGGGTTTGGCATTTTAGGTGTTGGGCTGGGGTAATGGGTAGGCTAGGTCCGAAATTAATTAAGAAAAAAGGTATGGTTTTAAATACCCAATTAAATTAATAAAATAATTAATAAATAATAAAATATCATTTGTGCATGAAAATGATTTTAAATAATTACTTAATATTATAAAAATATAAAAAATCATTTTTTTTGTATAAATAATGTAATTATGCATATATGTGGCTATTATTGCTAAATATGCAATTGTAGCCTACATATGCAAATATAATCATACATAAAATGTTTAAATCCTAATATGAATAAAAATTATAAAAATTAAATAGTAAGTAATTATAAAATTATTTGTGATGCAATTAATAATTATTTATATAATAAAATGCAGGAATAAATTGATTAAAAACCTTTAAAAATTATAGAAAATTATGGAAAAATACGTGTTGATGCTCATGCACTATTTTTAAGGTATATATGTATTTTAAAAATATATGTGGAAAAAATTGGGTATCAAAAACTTCCCCTTTTTACCCGGGAAGGATGAAAGAGTTGTCAGGTAAAGACATGATGACCAATTTTGACCAAATAGGGTGATTTAAAAGATATAGGCCGCACTCCGGTTTTCGAGCTGCCTACATATCCCTGGTTTTACAGGAATTAGGTCGTGCGTAGTTCTAGATCCATCGGTGGAACGAACAAATGGAGTTGGATGAAAGGTTTCGAGCATGACTACTTGGGGTTTGAAGCTGTTAGGGGTGAACGATAAGGTTTGAAATGATTTGAAGGATATGAATAGAAATCGGAGCGAGATAGCTCCTGTTGGGATAACGGTTACTCACCGGGTCACCTCCAAACCTACAAAAATATACTGCAAGCACATATGTAAAGATTATTGCGTAAATTTAGACATGATGCAAATTCCTTTTGGACTATGAATAATGTCTTTGGACGGTGAGGATGACGTCCTTAGACCATGATGTACTGGGCCATGAGTTGTGCAGTAAGGGATACGCAGGCCATGAAATGATGTTCTCGGGCCATGAAGATAGTGCCTCCGAACCATGACGCCTTTGAATAATGATGTGAAAGTTTGAGAGATCCTCAGGCCATGGCATGCTGTCTTCCGGTTATGAGGATGATGCCATTAGACTATGACGCCTTCAGACAAGTTGGCTATATTTCAGCCCATGAGGTGTAGATACATGATTCTAGAAGCAACAAGACAGATCTTAGTCTTGTGTGAAGTTGAGGGTAGAGCTTAGCTCAAGAGAAGAGAACAATGCAAGAGCGAGACACGTCTCGCGCGAGATTTAGGACATCGCTTAGTCCCATGCAAAGAGAAGGCAATGCTTAGCCTTATGCAGATAGGGAGGCATGGCTTAGCCTCATGCAAGGATTGAGAAGGGCTTAGTCTCATGCAAAGAGAAGGCAGTGCTTAGCCTTATGTAAGTGGGAGGCAGGGCTTAGCCTAATGCAAGGAATTGAGACCGGGCTTAGTCTCATGCAAAGAGAAGGCAGTGCTTAGACTTATGCAAGTAAAGAGACATGGCTTAGTGCAACGATTTGAGACAAGGCTTAGTCTCATGCAAATAGAAGGCACTGCTTAGCCTTATGCAAGTAGAGAGGCAGGGCTTAGCCTCATCCAAGATTGAGACAAGGCTTAGTCTCATGCAAGGAGAAGGCAGTGCGTAGCCTTATGCAAGTAGAGAGGCAGGGCTTAGCCTCATGAAGGATTGATACATGGCTTAGTCTCATGCAAGGATAAGGCAGTGCTTAGCCTTATGCAAGTAGAGAGGCAGGTCTTAGCCTCATGCAGGATTGAGACAAGGCTTAGTCTCATGCAAGGAGAAGGCAGTGCTTTGCCTTATGCAAGTAGAGAGACATGGCTTAGCCTCATGCAGGATTGAGACATGTCTTAGTCTCATGCAAGGAAAAGTCAATGCTTAGCCTTATGCAAGTAGAGAGGCATGGCTTAGCCTCATGCATGATTGAAACAGGGCTTAGTCTCATGCAAGGAGAAGGCAGTGCTTAGCCTTATGCAAGTAGAGAGGCAAGGCTTAGCCTCATGCAGGATTGAGACAAGGCTTAGTCTCATGCAAGGAGAAGGCAATGCTTAGCCTTATACAAATAGAGAGGCAAGGCTTAGCCTCATGCAAGTGTACGAGTAAGAGTGAAGTATTCTTAGCTGACAATGTGTTTCATGCATAGCGATTGTGTTGTTGCGACGATGCTTATCATGATGACATAGTCCTGCATCCAAAGAAAATTTGTGAGTTTGCGGGGGGAGGTTGGTTCGTGTCTTTGCCTGCTCGATCTGCTCCACTCCGCCCGAGGATCCTATTCAAGTTACCAGGGGTAGCATTCGGCTAAAAGTAAAGTTTCTTTTCAAAAGCATGCGTGTATAGTTTTCAAAGACATAGTAATATGCAGTTCAGAAATTAGTTAGATGAACCAGCAACTGTGACATTATTAGAGACATTGTGACTTCTTATGCCGTAGAACTTTGAGGATCCTCCTCAAAATTCTGCCCCAATTAACTAGATGACCTTTCTGACCATTCCGTATGCTGCGGTTGGCTGGACTTGCTTCAAAATTTTGAGGGTCCTACTCAAAATTCTTCCCCAGTTTCTGATTGTGGGGAATATGGGAATTTTGTTGAATTATGACCGAACCCACAGGGTTGCCTACGTACCCCTCTTAAATGGGAATCAGGTCAAGCGTAGTTCAATTTACATCATATGAAGAAACATAAAATGGTTTACACATAGTATCTTTTGACTGCATCTGAATTGATAGGCTTCGCCCAGATTTCTCCACCCATCTTTGCGAGTATGAGTGCTCCTCTTGTTAATACTCTGTGAACCATGTAATGACCTTCAAGTTGGGAGAGAATTTCCCTTTGGCTTCATCTTGATGTGGAAAGATCCGTTTCAGCACCAGTTGCCCGAGCGTGAACTGTCTTGGTTTGACCCTTTTGTTGAAAGCCCTGGACATTCTATTCTGATAAAGCTGGCTGTGACATAGTGTATTCATCCTCTTTCCGTTTATGACGGCTAGTTGCTCATAGCAGTTTCTTATCCATTCTGCATCACTGAGTTTGACTTCTTGTATGATTCTCAAAGAAGGAATTTCTACCTCCGCGAGAATGACAACTTTGGTACCATATACTAGCAGATAGAGAGTTGCCTCGGTTGATGTTCGGACTGTGGTACGTTATCCTAGTAAGGTGAATGGTAATTTCTCATTCCATTGCTTGTGATCCTCTACCATTTTCCTTAGTATATTCTTGATGTTTTTGTTGGCAGCCTCCACAACTCCATTCATTTTAGGCCTGTACGGTGTGGAATTCCTGTGCTTGATTTTGAAAGTTTCACACATGGCTTTCATCAGATCACTGTTGAGATTGGAGGCATTGTCAGTGATGATGGACTCTGGAACCCCAAATCGATAAATAATCCGATCTCTGACAAAATCTGCAACGATTTTCTTGGTTACAACTTTGTAAGATGCACCCTCAACCCATTTGGTAAAGTAGTCGATGTCCACCAAAATGAACCGGTGCCCGTTTGAAGCGGTGGGCTCGATTGGGCCGCTGGAATCCATTCCCTAGGCAGCAAAACGCCAAGGTGAGCTTGTTGCATTAAGCTCATTTGGCGGCACCCGTATCATGTCTGCATGTATCTGACATTGGTGGCATCTCTAGACATACTGGATGCAGTCTGTTTCCATAGTCATCCAAATGTATCCGGCCCAGAGTGTCTTCGGCCAAGACAAAGCCGTTCATGTGTGGGCCGCAGGTTCCACCATGTATTTCTTCAAGCAATTTGGAAGCTTCTTTTGTGTCACATACCTTAACAGTCCTAGATCAGGAGTTCTTCTATACAGGGTTCCTCCGCTTTGGAAGAAGTGATTGGAAAACCTCCGAAGAGTGCGTTTCTGAGTATGGTTTGTATGCTCCGGGTATTCTCCTTGTTTACCTTGAAAATGGTAATTACAATTATATTTGATTATGTGGTTCTAAACATATGCAATTTGTTTCAATGCTAGTTGTTAAGTAGTTGATGCTAAGTGTGATTGAAGCAGATAGAGTAAAAGAAGTGTAAAATCGAAGATAAGAAAATCGAGAGGCCTCAAACCGAGTGTTCGATGCTGGCCTCGGGGGGTCATTGAGATCGAGGCTCGGGGCTACCGTTGGACGATCGATGAAGCAATAACAGATTTATAGGCTTCGAATTATGCTATTTATGATCAATAATGAGCTATAAATGAAGAACAAATTGTTGAAATACAATAAATGTAAACAAATGAGCTAACAGAGAGACAATAGGGAATGTTTAAGTAATGAAGCAGAGAATGTTCTTGTTCCTTGTATTGAATATCATATGTGTAAGAAATAATAAGGGTCCCCTTTTTTTAGGAGGGGAAATCCCAACATAGTACACCATCATTTATTACAAAGATTTACGAATGATACAACTATTTAATGTCTGAGTACGGATTTGTACTTTGTCGCAGACTAAGCCACTTCATCCCTCGTGCTACTTGCTTTCGTTACCTTGGGACTCGCCTTTCCTCGAAGTCGCACATAAGGGACGCTCAAGGTTAGACCTCGAATCGCACCTCGAACCGCACCTCTAGCCCTACACGGATAAGTTGTTAAATACCATGACAAGTGCAAAAATCGGTCTTTCTGATTTTAGCCGTACACAGATAGTCCCCGCGTTTCTTAGAGTGAAATGATAAGAAACGACCTTGATGTGAATCCTCCCGGTCCCCCTTATGATGATTTCATACTCGTGACGCAAACTTAGGAGGTGATTCAATACGTCCCGTCAGATCACCTCCCTAGAGACATTGATTGTACTACCGGTTCATTTTTCCAGAAGGTAATGATTGTGCAACCGGTTCGTCTCCCTAGAAGTATTGATTGCGTAGTTAGTAAGGTTTCCGACCTTCTATAAATGAGGGGTTGTTTGATCCTAAACTTCATTCACCCTTTCTTCAACAACCTTCGATCTTTTTCCTTCTCCATACCCATCTCCATATTTCTATCTTTATGGTTCAAACCTATGTCCACAAAGTCTCTCAGCAGTGGCTTAGTGAGCCGGGCCATGGCTTCCTTCTCAAAATCCTCCCCCACTGAGCGGGGTTATATTTGGGTTGTTGTTGTTGTTTTTGCTGCTGTCGGCCTGAGAAAATGAGAGAAGGGCATCAAGTGCTTTCCGTGCTGGAAGATACGGAGTACTTATACCGCTGCTCATCTTTCTTAACTTCAACCGGGTGTGGAACTTCACTCTCCTTTCCCTTTGTGGGGCGAGGAGGCAATATCCACTAACTTTTGCATCCCACACTGGTACAATGTCTCAATAAGCGGCTTCACAATAGTGGCGCTGGCGAGACCCTTTCTTGCCAAATTTTCTACCGGGCCACATGTTCCCCCGCCCCTTAAAAGCTTCTGCTTTTTGATGGGCCATAGCCCTTTCCTCACCTACTGCTATTTCAAAAAAGGAAGCCTTGAAGACGCTGCTTGAGAAGGTCGAAACGAGGTCCCTTAGGAAGAGATTCTCGAGGATGTTTCCTTGGAAAATATGCCTTTGGCAATAGATTAGGCCTTTTAGCTGTAGTTTTATGTATCTTTGTTGCCGTGTAAGGGTCCTTTGTGGAATTTGTAAATATCTCCTATTAATATAAGAGCATCCTTATTTTTCCTTTGATCCTGTGCTGGATTTTATTTTGCCTTTGCTTGTAAGAATCTGCATGTATGATTCCGATGGTTAGCTCGAATATCGGACTTGCGGTATGACCACTATCGTGCTCCTTAAGGTTTTCTACTGCCCCTTTGACTAAGCTGGGACTGATTGGTATGAACTTGGGTTGCCGAGATCTTTGAACCCGGGTTGGGCGAGAATTGGTCCTCGACTCCGTATGGAAAGGATAGTCCGTCGATAACTCTCGAGCGAAAATTTTCTCTGACTCAGGCAGCCTAGGGGGCCTGATAGTCGAATGGCCCTCTGCCGAATTTGAAATGTGGTTAGTCGTGGAGTTCTAAGGACAGCCCCCTAGTAAGTATTTACTCGAGCTTGGGTAGCCTTTGGGTGTAAATGGTCGAGTGGGCATTTGCCCGAGCTCGAAATAGAGATAGCCCTGAGGCTAAATAAATAATCCTCTAATGAGGACCTGCTCGGACCCGGATAGACCTTGGGCTTTATAATCGAGCGTCCGCCCAAACTTCGAAAGTAGGAATAGCCCAAAGGCTTTGTACGTTCTCCTCGAGTGAGGAACTTGCTTGAACTCGGGTAGCCGTTGAGCCTGGTTATAGATTGTGTTTATATCTATTGTCTTATTTGTGAAAGCTTTGGGCATAAGTTTCGTAAATATGCTCCCCTGACTTTCCATCATATACATATCTTGGGAGCCTTTCATCTTTCAACATTTAACGCTCCGCCTCTGCAATAGATTGTAATGCCGATTTGTCATCGGTCTGAGGTCTGTCTTCCGCAATGGACCTTTTAGGTCTTTGTTCTGGCCGATCAATTTCTTGACGATAAAAGATCGATCGTTTGGGGTTTAACCCCCGAGTCAAGTCTTGACTCGATATTTTTGACCCTTAGGTCTTGAAGTCAGCCTTTGAATGTTTCCATGCTGGCTTCAAGGCTCTTATGCGTTGGCCCTTGGGTGTCTTTAAGTATGGAGCCAATGTGGCCTTTTAGTTGGCCTGTAGGCTTTTTGATCTTAGACCAGAGGCTCTAGTGCGCCTGCCCTTAGGCGTTTTTAGTTAACCATCTAGGGCTTAGTCCTCGAGCCGAGCTACGGCTCGGGCTTATTGACCCTTTAAGTTTTCGAATTAGCCCGGAGGCTTTTTGAGCTTGCTTCAAGGATCTTACGTATTTTTTAGTTAACCATTTCGGGCTCAGCCCCTAAGCCGGGTTACGACTCGGGCTCATCGACCTTTTAGGTTTTGAAGTAGCCCAGAGTCTCTTTATGTTGGCTTCAAGGCTCTTACATTTAGTTAAACATTTTGGGCTCAACCCCCGAGCCGGGTTACGGCTCGGGCTCATCGACCCTTTAGGTTTTGAAGTAGCTCGGAAGCTCTTTACGCTGGCTTCAAGGCTCTTACGTTTAGTTAAATATTTTGGGCTCAACCCCCGAGCCGGGTTACGGCTCGGGCTCATCGACCCTTTAGGTTTTGAAGTAGCTCGGAAGCTCTTTACGCTGGCTTCAAGGCTCTTACGTTTAGTTAAATATTTTGGGCTCAACCCCCGAGCCGGGTTACGGCTCGGGCTCATCGACCCTTTAGGTTTTGAAGTAGCCCGGAATCTCTTTACGCTGGCTTCAAGGCTCTTATGCATTTTTTAGTTAACCATTTCGGGCTCAGACCTCGAGCCGGGTTATGGCTCGGGCTCATCGACCCTTTAGGTTTTGAGGTAGCCCGAAGGCTCTTTACACTGGTTCAAGGATCTTATGCATTTTTTAATTAACCATTTCGGGCTCAGCCCCCGAACCGGGTTATGACTCGGGATCATCGACCCTTTAGGTTTTGAAGTATCCCAGAGTCTCTTTACACTGGCTTCAAGGCTCTTACGCATTTTTTAGTTAACCATTTCGGGCTCAGTCCTCGAGCCGGGTTACGGCTCGGGATCATTGACCCTTTAGGTTTTGAAGTAGCCCAGAGGATCTTTATGCTGGCTTCAAGGCTCTTACGCATTTTTTGTATGGCTATGTTTTCCTTTGTTAAGGCCTCTGATATTTTTGAGTTTGTCCGTCTCTTCGACGGTTCGATAAGAACCTCAATTATGGGTCGTTATGCGACGATAAATGAGCACCTCGGAAGGCTTTTCCCTATGGCTAAACTTCTTTCGAAGCCCTTTTCTTTTTTGGAGCTGACATGAAAATGATCGAAGCTCTTTTATTTAGGCCGAGGGTAGCATTATTTAACCGGTTCTTTCTGAAGTAATTTCGAAGGATTTGATTTTATCGCGACGGTGAGGCGTCCCCGAGTCGCGTTAGTTTGGTCATAGCCTATCGAACGGAGCCGTTTTGTATTTAGCCGAAGCCTTTAATCCCGAGTATTGTATCCTCGACATCTATATTCGAGGGTATGCCTTTTTAGGGGTCTTACAAGTTCGAATATATAGCCTTGGCTTTGATGTCGGGATTGTGCCTTTTATAAGGTTATATGATCTGGGCATGCCTTACTCGAGGTCTTACAGTTTCGAACACTCCTGAGGTTACCCGCTTGGGATCTTATGACCTCGGGTTTGACAATTTGATGAAGTGGATGTTAATGATAGTCCCCGAGGCATCGAGGAGTTTTTGGCCCTGGGGCCTTTCTTTGCGAAAATAGCAGTTTCTTTGTATTGTAGAAGTGCTCTGGCGATGAAAATATTACTTTGATTGTTTGGTACAAGCATACATGTTTTTTACCGCCGAGGGCTCGATCCTTCTATGCAGACATGGTTCATTTGACCGTTTGGCCCGATACATCATTTTCCTACTGAAACCCTCTTCAGCTTACTTTGATTTGTTTGCGGAGGCGACCTTCCGGGGTGATGTCCCTCAGCATTTGAGGTTGCTTGGAGAGAAGCCTTGAATGCTTGTTTAAGTTCTTACTGGTGAACGCATAGATGTTGCCTCATTAAAAACCTTGCTGGTAAAAACCCTTCTTCAGGGGTAAAACCCGATCGAAGGAAAAGAGTGCAACGCGTTTGACAATCCAGGAGCCTTTTGAAGCTGACGGATGTTCTGATGCCTTTCATTCGATATATGTAGGAGATTAGCTTGGGACAAATGAAAGGAAACGGGGGCATAATTTTACCTTAGCAGTAGTAGCGTTTGAGCATGGATTTGTTCCAATTGCTCGGAAGTTGTTCGTCTTCCATGGTACCGAGCTTGTAGGATCCCTTTCCAATCACTCCGAGCACACAGTACGACCCTTCCCAACTCGGGCCTAGCTTCCCCTCATTAGGGTTTCGAGTGTTTAAAGTAATTTTTCTTAGGACTAAGTCCCCGACTCCAAAGTGTGGGTGGTTTGCTCTCCTGTTATAGTACCTCTCGATCCTCTGTTTTTGCGCGGCCATCTGGACTAGTGAAGCCTCTTGTTTCTCATCGAGCAGTTCGAGGGCTGCAGTCATGGCCTCGTTGTTTGAATCTTCCGTAGCATACCGGAACCTGTCACTCGACTCCCCTACTTCGACCGGTATCAAAGCCTCAGACCCATATACCAGAGAGAACGGCGTCTCCCCCGTACTCAATTTTGGAGTGGTTCGATATGCCCATAGGACCTCGTGCAGCATTTCCCTCCATCTACCTTTTGCGCTTTCCAACTTTTTCTTCAAGTTCTGAATGATGGTTTTGTTTGTGGACTAAGCCTGACCGTTGGCACATGGGTGGTAGGGTGTCGACAGGATCCTCTTGATTTTGTGATCCTCGAGGAATTTTGTTACTTTGCCTCCGATGATTTGCTTTCCATTATTGCAGGTTATCTCAAAGGGGATCCCAAACCGGCACATAATATGGTCCCATATGAAGTTAATGACTTCTTTCTCTCTTATCTTCTCGAAGGCCTGCGCTTCCACCCATTTCGAGAAATAGTCAGTCGTAAACAGAATAAATCTGGCTTTATTTGGTGCTATCGCCGGGTTGATGGATCATGGGTGTGAACCTTTGAAATTTGTTGCACTTCCGAACGAATTCCCTGGCGTCTTTATCCATGCTGTCCCAGTAATACCTTGCTCTGATCACTTTTCGGACTAAGGAATCGGCGCTAGAGTGGTTCCCGCTGGTACCTTCGTGGATTTCCCGAAGCACATAATCAGTGTCACCCGGTCCCAGGCATACCGCTAGGGGCCCGTTGAAGGTTCTCTTGTATAGAGTGTTGTTTTCGTCGAGTGAGAATCGGGCTTCCTTGGTCCGTAGGGCCCTTGATTTTTTCGGGTCTGCAGGCAGCTTCCCGTCTCTCAAATAACTGATGTATTTGTTTCTCCAATCCCACGCCAGGCTGGTGGAGTTGATCTCGGTGTGGCCTTCTTCAATCACTGATTTGGTTAATTGAACAACAGCTCCAGGGAGTATATCATCTTCTTCGACGGACGACCCCAGGTTCGCGAGGGCGTCGACCTTGCTATTCTACTCTCGAGGTATGTGGTATAAGGTCCACTCCTTGAAGCGATGCAGCGTGACTAGAGTCTTGTCAAGGTGCCTCTGCATTCTATCTTCTCGGACCTCGAAGCTCCCGTTCACCTGGTTAACCACTAGGAGAGAATCACATTTGGCCTCGATGAATTCGGCTACGAGGCTTTTGGCCAATTCCAGACCTGCAATCATAGCCTCGTACTCGACTTCATTGTTAGTCAATTTTGCAGTTTTTATAGATTGTCTGATCATGCCGCCCATAGGTGGCTTTAGAACTATGCCGAGCCCGGACCCTTTCACGTTGGAGGCACCATCGGTGAATAGGGTCCATACCCCGGAAGATGTGCCCATTTTTAATAGTAGTTCTTTTTCTACTTCGGGCACCCGGGCGGGCGTGAAGTCAGCTACAAAATCTACCAAAATATGGGATTTGATAGCTGTTCGGGGCTGATATTTGATATCATACCCTCTGAGTTCGATGGCCCACTTGGACAATTGGCCCGACAACTCGGGTTTATGCAATATGTTTCGAAGTGGGTACGTCGTTAAGACATAAATGCGATGGAATTGAAAATAAGGCTTTAACTTTCGAGACGTGCTAATTAACGCAAGGGCTAATTTTTTCAGAAGGGGATACCTAGTTTCGGCATCGCCTAGGGTCTGACTCACATAGTAGATAGGGAATTATGTACCTTGTTCCTCCCGAACCAGCACACCGCTTACCGCTACCTCTGATACGACCAAGTATAGATATAGTGTTTCGTCCTCCTTTGGGGTGTGGAACAAAGGCGGGCTCGACATATATCGCTTCAACTCTTCCAAGGAACTTTTGCACTCGGGAGTCCATTTGAAGCTATTTTTCTTCTTGAGAAAGGAGAAGAAATGATGACTCTTATACGACGATATTGACATGAATCGTCCCAAGGACTCTATCCGCCCCGTCAGCCGTTGCACGACCTTCACGTTGTTAACCACCGTGATCTTCTCGATGGCTTTGATTTTGTCGGGATTGATTTTGATTCCCATGTTTGACACCATGAAGCCTAGAAAATTTCCCGATCCTACTCCGAAGGCACATTTCTCGGGACTGAGTTTCATGTTATAGCTCCTGAGAATATCGAACGTTTCCTGCAAATGGGTCAGATGATCCTCTGTGCACAAGGACTTAACTAGCATATCATCAATATACACTTCCATGGACTTGCCTATTTGGCATTCAAACATTTTATTAACCAATTGTTGGTACGTGGCTCCATCGTTTTTCAGCCCAAAGGGCATGCCGTTGTAGCAATACGTACCGTACTTCGTGATGAACGAAGTCTTTTACCTATCCTCGGGGTTCATTTGAATCTGATTATACCCCCAGCAGGCATCGAGAAAGGTGAGGGTCTCGTGCCCGGCCGTGCCATCGATCAGGCGACGGATGTTGGGCAGCATGAATGAATCTTTAGGGCACGCTCGATTTAAGTCTTTATAATCTATGCATATTCTTAACTTGTTCCCCTTTTGGGGACTACTGTTTAACCAAAGAATTAGATTCTCTGCAAAAGTGATTTTAAGAAGTACTCGCGCTTCTGATAAACAATAAAATAAGCTAATAAGTACAATAAGCTCGCAAATAAAGCAGCAAAGATGCGTAAAAGTAAGTGTATTTCAATAGTGGTTCGAACGTGTTCTTACAAGTTATATTTTACTCTCTTTCATAGAGAATTTCTTAATATAATGCCTACTCTTCTTAATGATTGAGCATTAATGATTAATAATGGCATTAATGTAACGTTACAAGGGTTAATCGTAACTGTTCCGTGAAGATTATATAATGTTTGGCTCATTGATTGAACATCTTTGAATCTGCCCTTTATTATGCCTTGATTCATTCTGACCGTGTCTCTTCAACTCCTCAATTAGATTGAGGTTCCCGTATCTAATTGCTTAGCGAGTATGCTATTCCGTTCCTCTTTGTAAAGTCACGACCAGTTGTTATGTTTTGATTGCTCCTCATGGATTGCCTTGTCATTTGAATTGATACACGTGTGAAGCCTATTTTTACCAATACAGATAGTCCCCCCACTTACCATTTATTTTTCGATTAAATATTTGTTAAGTGGATACTCATATATGGCGGGAGTATTTTGCCGCCGCTTCACTCATTCCATTGCATCCGTCTTTGAATGTATACGTCACTTGTAACTTCCATTTAATGCCCGTGCCACGTGGCATTCTCGGATTAGTTTTGAAATTATTCAGCGTCTTTTAGGGCTTTTTGCGGCTGCATCAGTCACGAAGTGACAATTTCAATTATGACTTTCACATAACTGTTTTTTCCATTTTTTGACGGTCGCCTCAGAGTATGAATACCCCTGTTCTTTCCTTTGATTTCACGAAAAACTTCTAACTCCTTTTAATTGTTCTATAAATTCATCTTTCTAGTAAACATGTCTTCCTCAATCCAACAATCCAAAAAGGTCATTATTGTAGACGAATTAACCCCTTCTTCTGCTGCTCCAACCCGGAGTAGGAGGGGTGGTAGACTTAGGAGTTTAAGTTCTACACCTTCCAGGGTTCTTCTTCTTCTCATACTACTCCCCCGCCATCTTCTAGGTCTAGTATTTCTCTATCTTCTTCGAGGGCTAGGACTTCTAGATCTTCATCAAAGAGTAGGGAACACAATGAACCACTTCGCGAACCGAGAGTCGATGAGATTATCCCTGTAGAGTTTTATTTTGTAAAGGATAATGAGGCCATTAGTACGCAACTTTCTTCCATGTCATCACATGATAGTGCCGACCTTTATCCTACTCAAATAACAGAGGGTTTAGTGTCACTCGTACGTAGAGATTGCTGTTGGAAGCCTGATTTTCCATTTGTAGTTTCTAATGATAATCAAAGAATAACTTCTTATAGAACTGGGTATTCTTTTGTATATACTTATCCCTTCACATTAGGATTCAAGCCTCCCATCGACCCTGTTATCATTGAATTTTGTCGATTCTTCAATATTTGCTTGGGACAGGCCAGTCCTCTTGTTTGGAGGACAGTTGCATGCCTTAGGTATTTGGCCAATTTGGCTTCCGTCCCCTTTACCTTCCATCATCTTATTCACCTCTATTCCTCAATGTTATTCTGCGAAGGATTTTTTATTCTTGCGACTAGGAGTAAAAGAGTGTTAGTTATACCGGATGATGACAAGGATATAGGGTGGCATGTTCGGTACGTTGCTGTTCCTAATGCGGGTTTAGTAGGTAAAGAAAATCTCCCCTTCCCTGAGAAGTGGAACTTTTCACGTGAGTACAATTTTTCCCACTTTCCTTTTCCGTTTTAAATAAACTGTCAATACCATGACTGATTCTTTTTCTTTTGCAGCAACCATCAGAACCGTCGGGAATGTCTTCGGTTTTCGTGATTGGGTAGAAAAATTGCCGTTGATTTCTCCTTTAGAAGAACATTCTTGGAAGTACCTCTCTTCGAGGTTTGGTTGGAAGGTGAAAACCCATGGTAAGTGGGGTTTTTATTTTTATATTTCTTCTCTTTTTGAGCTTATCTGATCCCTTTCATTTGGTAGGGTTTCTTGCTAGTGGAATTTCTGCTGCTGCTGCTGCTGCTGTGTCCGCTTCAAAGCTGTCCTTGGCTAAGGCCCAGGAAATCATTATTGGCTCCTCTTCATAAAAAAGAAAGGCAGTTGGGTCTCAGACCTTGGAGGATGAAGAAGAACATGAGGAGGGTTCGCTGGTTCATAGATCGCGCAGGGGGTGGGTAGTCTCTGACGATGAATCTGTCCTCACTGTTGATCCTCCCGTACCTGAATCAGAGCTTTTCGCTCCTGAAGATGTAACTCCCTCTCATGTTCATGAGTCAATTGATCAACTGTTCCAACAAGGTTTTGGTACAGTTTCTAATGAAGCACCTCTTGCTATTTTCCCTCCGTCTGCTCATGCGGAACTTTCGTTTATTGCTCCCGTTGCTGTTTCTGCTCCCATTGTTGTTTCTATTCCTCATCCTACTCCGCCCGTGGCTCCTTCATCTGCCCCTACTTTCGTGCCTTCTATCGTCGAAGTAGGATATTCTAGTAGGGGGTGATGAAGCAAGTAATGATAGAGGTTCCTACGGGAGGCAGCCTCTTGAAAATATCAGGCCAGGCTGATGTTTGGCTAAAGCCCCTTATAGGCTCGGTTGAGAAGGCTAAGTTGTAAAGTCACAACTCCTTAACTTGGATGAACGAGATTGTACACTTGTCCCTGAAGGTAGATTTTAAACTATCCCTCCTTCATGTATTTTCTTTTTTACCGTGTCTAACTTATCCTTTTGTGCAGATCAATCTTATTGGCACAAAATTGATGAAAAGAGTCGTTCAAATGGAGCAGTCAGCAAATGACTACCACACTGAGGCTGGCAATTAAAAGGAGTAGTTCGAGAGTCTACAACTTGATATGAAGGAAATTGAGGAGGAGAAATGTACCTTGGAGCAGAAAATCAGAGTTATTGCAGCGGAGCTAGCCATAGAGAAGACATCTTCGAATCAGGAAGATAAGGACAAAAGCATCTTGGAGTCTTATTTTGCGGAGCAACTTTCCCATGCCACCGAAGAGATTAGGATCCTGAAGGTTTTGTTGGATCAAAAGGAGGCTTACTCTGGTGAACTCATGCAATTGCTTACCCAGACCCAAGAAGACCTCCGTAAATCTTCATATAAGGTCCAATTTCTGGAAAGATCCCTTGCTCCTTCGCAGGCTTCTCATGATGCTGCCGTGGCTGAGAGAGATGAGCTAAAAGCCGAAGCTGAACAATGGGAGAAAGACTACGAGGCTCTTGAGGACAAAGCAGTTGTTGATGTGACTTGGGCTTATTTGAATGCCCGACTTGACACATTAACGGAAATGGGCCAAGAGAATTTTGACGTGGAAGCTTAAATTGCCAAGACCAAAGAGACGATTGAAAAGTCTCGGCAGAGTCAGAATTTCTCATCACCTGAAGTTGAGGTCCCTGATGAAGCTGCTGCACAAGCCTTGCCATCTTAAGACGCTCCTCCTGCCAACGAAGATAATCCCCCTATCTAGTGAAAGAGTTTATGGAACTTGGTCTTTTTTTTTTAATTTGGAACAATTGGTGGTTACCCCCGGTCTCATTTGGGGGTAATGTTTGGTCATTTTAAGTCCCCAACTGACAACTTAGGGGCAACTTTTGTATAAACAAATCTGGCTCTAAACTAAGTTAATACTTAGTTTTTTGCCATAATATTAATATTAATATCAGCATGATTTATGGTTTCTTTGAGTTTTTGTTTCACTCTTAAGTCTTTGCATGCTTCTCTTTAGGGTTTTTGTTTTACCCCTTAGTTTTTGACTTTGCATTGAAAAATGCTTTGATTTATCGTACCTTTTCGTAGTAGGCATGATTTATAGAAGAGGGACCTTTTATGAACGACACTTAATGAAGAAGACGTCTCAACTTCATAATGGTGTAAATGTACAAAAGAGAGATAGGAATTTCGCATGTGTTTCTAAACAATATTTTGAAGAAAGTCTTTGTATTATGCGACTTTCGTAACATTTTACATGTGTTAGAGTATCGTCTATAACTCTTTTGTAACTATTTTTCTTACAACAGATTTGGTACAAATACGAGGGTATGAATTTGTACCCGTAACTGTTTTCTTTTACAACCTTTTTTGAATAAATACAAGGGTATGCATTTTTACCCATAACTATTTTCATTTACAACAGTTTTTTGAATAAGTACAAGGGTATTGCTTTTTTATCCGTAACTGTTTTTATTTACAACAATTTTTGAATAAGTACAAGGGTATGCTTTTTTACCCGTAACTAACATTCTTCCTTTAACCTAAACATTCGTTTACATTCACGAATATGTTTTTTGAAGGTTTCTGAATCAGGCTTTGTGTTTTCGTCTTTGGCTCTTTGATTTTGCTCATAACGCTTGACTTGTTGGGAAAGATGGATCTTCAGGCTTGAGCTTTGACTTTTTTGATAGTCTTCTTTGCTTCTTCTTTTCCTTCCATACTGTATAGTCCCCCAAGTGTTTGAGCTTTGAAGAATGAAATCTCGAGCACTTGACTATTCCTTTCTTGTGGTCCTTTTCCTGAAAAGGAAAAACATACGGGACTCGAAGGTATATAGTTTAGATGATGACTTCTGAACCCTTTAAAACGTCCATCAGAAAGTTGTAACCCTAGATCGGGAATTCAGTTACTTCTATGTGTCTATGCAAGTCTAATATCATCATCTGGTGATGGGTTAGCTTTTTGCCTATCATCTAAAATGGTTAGTATAATTTTAACTGTACAAAAATGAAACCGAACGTAATGATACCTGACCGGGGGTATTTCTTTTCCTTAGAAGTAATACTTTCTTCAAATGAACAACATTCCAACTCGTTGGTAAAATTCTGCCATCCATAGTCTCCAGCTCATAAGCGCCTTTTCCAGTAATGCCACGGACTTTGTAAGGTCCTTCCCAATTTGGATTTAGTTTTCCTACACCAGCTTCCTTTGTTGACTGGAAGACTTTTTTAAGAACGAAGTCCCCAATTTTTATGTATCTAAGGTGAGCTTTTCTGTTGTAGTATCGCTCTATAAATTGTTTTTGAGTTGCCATACGTATTAATGCAGCTTCTCTCCTTTGCTCGAGTAAATCCAGATTTGTTCTCAACTCGTCGTTGTTCGTTTCTTCCATTGATGTTGTGAATCTCGTGCTTAGTTCGGCAATTTCCACCGGTATTAAAGCATTTGAACCATAAACAAGCACGAATGGAGTTTCTCCCGTGACTGTTTTTGTAGTAGTTCTGTAAGCCCATAATACTGCTGGTAGCTCTTCAGGCCAGTTTCCCTTGGCTTTTTCCAACCGTTTCTTTAAATTGTTGACAATGATTTTGTTCGTTGACTCGGCTTGCCCATTAGCCATGGGGTGATATGGTGATGAAGTGATTCGTTTGATTTGCCAGCTTTTGAAGAATTCTGTGATTTGTGAGCCTATGAATTGTGGGCCATTTTCACATACGATCTCCTTTGGTATACCAAAACGGCATATTATGTGTCGCCATATAAAGCTTTTCACTTCTTTTTCTCGCACCTGTTTAAAAGAATCTTCCTCCACCTATTTTGAGAAATAATATGTTAATACGAGTAAGAACCGTACCTTTCCTTTAGCTGGGGGGAGAGGTCCTACTATATCCATTCCCTATTTCATGAATGGCCATGGCGACACAACTGGGTGGAGTAATTCTGCTGGTCGATGCATGTTGTTAGCATATCGTTGGCATTTGTCACACTTAGCTACGAAATTCTCAACGCCTTCTTCCATTTTAGGCCATTAGTACCCTACTCTGATCAGGGTTTTGACTAAGGATCTTGTTCCTGCGTGGTTTCCACAGTGTCCTTCGTGTACTTCTTTCATTACGTACTCTGTTTGATTGGGTCCAAGGCACCTTGCTAGGGGACCTCCAAACATTTTGCGGTATAAAGTATCACAAACTAGGCAGTACCATGCAGCTCTCCGGCGAAGTGCTTGAGCTTCCTTTTTATCTTCAGGCACGGTACCATTCTGCAAAAAATGTACAATTTCGTTTCTCCAATCCCAGGTTAAATTATTAAATGTTACCTCATTTTGTCTTGGTCGATTGCTGAATGGAATAAGTGTATCACAATAACATTATCCTTATTTGTTACGTCGGTAACTGCTGCAAGGTTAGCCAATGCATCCACTTCTGCATTTTCCTTCCTGGGTATTTGCATAACTTTCCATGATTGGAATTTTCTTACTAGGTCTCGTGCCTTTTCCAGATATTGTTGCATTCGAGCCTGTCTAGAAGTATAAGTCCCCTGCATCTGGTTTACCACTAGTTGAGAGTCGCTTTTAATCACGTCTGCTCGATTGAGAGTTCTCGTGCTAGTTCAATCCCTGCAATGACAGCTTCGTACTCTACTTCATTGTTAGTTATGGGATAACATTTAATAGCATGTCTTATCTTTTCACCCGTAGGTGATATTAAAACAATTCCCAAACCGACTCCTTTTACATTAGAAGAGCTGTCAGTAAATAGGGTCCATATTCCTAGATTAGCCCCGTTGAAGATTTGTAATTCTTTTTCCACTTCAGGGATTATGCTAGTATTAAAATCAGAGACGAAATCAGCTAAAATTTGAGACTTTATTGTAGTCCTAGGCTGATACATTATTTCATGTTCGCTTAATTCTATTGCCCATTTAGCTAATCTCCCTGATAACTCTTGTTTATGCAAAATATTTCTCAATGGATATGAAGTTACAACTGTAATTGGGTGACACTGAAAGTGCGGTCTTAGCTTTCTAGCTGCCATGATTAGAGCTAAAGCTAATTTTCTAGATGAGGATATCTAGTTTCAGCATCTAATAAAGATTTACTTACATAATAAATAGGAGATTGTTTACCTTTGTCTTCTCTTACCAATACTGCACTTACGACAATTTCTGCAATGACAAGATAGACATATAGCCTTTCCCCCTCCTTTGGTTTAGACAGCAGTGGGGGATTTAATAGATATGCCTTCAGATCCTTTGAGAGCCTGCTGACATTCTTCAGTCCATTCGAACTGATTCTGCTTTTTTAGAACTGAAAAGAATTTAAAACTCCTCTCCGAAGACCTGGAGATGAATCTTCCTAAGGCTGCAATCCTACCTGTTAGTCTTTGAACTTATTTTTTGCTCGTAAGTATATCAGGTATTTCTTCAATAGCTTTAATTTTAGCAGGATTTACTTCAATACCTCTATTTGATACAAAAATTTACCTGATTATACGCCAAAAGCACATTTTTCTGGATTTAATTTCATGTTATACCTGCGTAGGATTTCGAAGGTAATTCAAAGATGCTGGAAATGATCTTCTGCTTGTGTTGATTTCACCAGCATGTCATCAATATACACCTCCATTGTTTTCCCCAGATGTTCCTGGAACATCTTGGTCACTAGACTTTGATATGTGGCTCCATCATTTTTAGGCCAAAAGGCATGACTTTGTAACAATAAATCCCCCTGTTTGTAATAAAGGAAGTTTTTTCCTCATCTGAGAGATCCATTTTTATCTAATTATAACCAGAATACGCATCTAGAAAGCTTAATAATTCATGACCTGCAGTGGCATCAATCATTTGATCTATGTGCGGTAATGGAAACGACTCTTTAGGGCATGCTTTATTCAAATATGTATAATCTACGCATACTCTCCATTTACCGTTCTTTTTAGGTACCACTACGGTATTAGCTAACCAATTAGGATATTTTACCTCACATATTGAACCAATTTTTAAGAGTTTCTGTACCTCTTCATCGATCACTTGGTTCTTGAATGGTCCCTGCTTTCTTTTCTTTTGCTTGACAGGAACGAAAGATGGATCTTCATTTAGTTTATGAGTCATCACTTCTGGGGGTATACCTGTCATATCTGAATGGGACCAAGCAAAACAATCCGCGTTAGCTTTTAAATTTTCAATTAACTTACCTCTTCGGGTAGGGCTTAGTCTTGTGCCTATATGAACTTTTTTGCTCAAGCTCCTGCTAGAACAATGGAACAACTTCGAGCTCCTCAGTAGTGGTTTTGATATGCTCGTCCTCTTCTAGTTCCTGAATGACATCAGGTCTGGAATCCATGTCCGTATGTTTTGATGCAACCTCTATGGTGATTTGATTCACCTTCTCTTTATCGTTTTCCCCTGTATCTATTTGAGTTGTTTCCTCATCCTTGGATTCTTCCGCTTCCTCTTTTTTATTGGATTGTACTACTGAATTGATGTTTCTCGAAGTCTGCTGATCGCCTTGAATCTGTTGAATTTCCCATTTGGAAGGGAATTTAATTACCTTATGTAAAGTAAATGGTACTGCTTCCATATCATGAATCCACGATCTCCCCATGATTACGTTGTAAGCCATATCAGTATCAATGACTTGGAATTTCGTATCTTTGACAACTCCTTCTACCTAGGTATTAAGCTCAATTTCTCCTTTTGTTATGACTGTAGAGTTATCGAACCCAGATAAGGTATGTGCTTTTGGGATTACACGGTTCTCCATTAGCATCTCTTCCACAACCCTCAACAAAATGATATTGACCGAGCTACCTGGATCAATTAACACTCTTTTCACGTTAGTGTCATGTATTAGTATAGATATTACCAGTGCGTCGTTGTGTGGAAGCAATAATCCGTTGGCTTCTTCTTTGTCGAATGATATAATGTCTGCTTCCAAAGTTTCACGAGTTCGCTTCCCGTGGGTGACTGTGAACTTGGTTGTTCTTTTGCAAATTACACCGTTCACCTCTTCTCCTCCGTTTATCACATTTACCGTTCTCTTTGGAGATGGTGGCTTATGGGGCTCTTGCATGTTCTTCATATATGCATGTTTACCTTTTTCACTAAACAGTTATGTTAGATAGCCTTGTTTTAATAACTGTTCTACCTCACCTTGCAATAACCTGCAATTTGACGTTCTGTGTCCATGATCGTTATGGAATTCTCACCAGAAGTCTGGATTCCTTCTGTTTGGATTGGACCTCATTTCTTTGGGCCATCGAACTTTATCAGCCAAGTTTCTTAATACTGTAATTAATTCAGAAGTACTTACATTGAAATTGTAGTCTCTAATTCTTGCATTACCTCTATTTCGTTCATCTCGATCATTTAGGGATCTTGATAAAGATGAGCTCGTATCTCTATTTGACGGTCTGTAATCTGGCCATGTGTTTTCAAATTTGGGACGAGTTTCTTGTCCCGAAGGTCCCATATATGGATCGTACCTATTTTTACTGGTTCTCCTTTCTAGTTCAGAGCGTCTAGAACTGAGCCTGTCTTTTGCTTTTGATTGTGCAATGGTATCTTCTTCTATTCGTAACTTGGTGATGTACCTATTATATACATCGTTCCATGTTGTGGCTGGGATTCTCTCAAGCTTTCCTTGAGTCTTCTCGTGGCTTCTGAGCTTCTACCATTTAAATTACTTGCAAATGCCATTGCTGCTCAGTTGTCAGGCACTCTTGGTAGTAGCATTCTTTCTCGTTGAAACCTGTCTACAAATTCACATAGCAACTCTGTGTCTCCTTGTTTTATTTTGAATATGTCTTCCATTCTTTTTTCGGCCTTCTGTGCACCGGAGTGTGCTTTTATAAAAGAATCTGCAAGCTCAGCAAAAGAGTCAATAGAATTTTCAGGTAAAAGAGAATACCATGTTAGCGCCCCTTTGGTGAGGGTTTCTCCAAACTTCTTGACCAACACTGATTCAATTTCTTGCTTAGTCAAATCATTTCCTTTTACTCATGTAGTAAAAGTAGTGACATGATCGCATGGATCAGTTGTCCCATCGTATTTTGGAATATCATGCATTTTGAATTTCTTGGAAATAGGCAAGGGTGTTGTACTTGGCTTCCAAGGTTGCTGAGAATATTTATCAATGTCGATACCTTTGATGACAGGCGGTACTCCAGGAATTTTCTCGATTCGATCATTTTGTTCCTTCACCTGTTTCTGCAGAGTTAGTAATAAAGATTGTACATTTGAATTATGAGACATACTTGGTCTTGCTTCAAGAGACTCATTCGGAGTGCCTCTACTTCCTGAGTTTGCTAATTCGGGTTGTGGATTTTCCACAGTGGTGGTGTTTTTTGGAGGAGGCGTAGGTGATACAGCTGGTAGCCCCCTCATAAAAGCCTGTAGAGCTTCATTTACATATTCGCCAACCATTTGCTTCACAGGGTCTTGTTCTCCTATTTGTTCATTTCCAGTGTGTTCATCATTTTGAGTTATTGACCTTCCTGGGGATTGGTCCCTTGAACCTCTTGGGGATCCCTGATGTGATGGAACTAGGGTTCTAATTGTCTGTTGGTTGTTGTCATTGGCGTTCGACATGATTCACAAAAAATTGTTTGAAAAAATGAAGATTATCAGTTTCCCGGTAACGGAACCAATTTGTTTAACCAAGGAATTAGATTCTCTCCCAAAGCAATTTTAAGAAGTACTCGGGCTTCTCATAACCAATAAAATAAGAAGTATAATAATACTTGAAAATAGAAATCAACAAAGATGCGTAAAAGTAAGTGTATTTCAATAGTGGTTCGAACGTGTTCTTACAAGTTATATTTTACTCCCTTTTATAGGGAATTTCTTAATATAACACCTACTCTTCTTAATGATTGAGCATTAATGACTAATAATGGCATTAATTTACCGTTACAAGGGTTCATCGTAACTATTGCGTGAAGATTATATACCGTTTGGATCATTGATTGAAGATCTTTGAATCTGCCCTTTATTCTGCCTTGATTCATTCTGACCGTGTCTCTTCAACTCCTCAATTAGATTGAGGTTCCCGTATCTAATTTCTTCGCGGTATGCTATTTTGTTCCTCTTTGTCTCGTACCTCTTTGTAAAGTCACGACCAATTGTCATGTTTTCATTGATCCACATGGATTTCCTTGTCATTTGAATTGATACACGTGTGAAGCCTATTTTACCAATACAACTACCACCACATTGGCCAACCAATTGGGGTATTTTACCTCCCTAATCGACCCTATTTTGAGGAATTTTGTTACCTCATCCTTGATGAATGCGTTCTTTACCTAGGATTGAGTCCTCCTCTTTTGCTTCACCGGTTTGAACCTGGGGTCGACGCTTAGCCGATGAGTGGTTATTTCGGGCAGGATCCATGTCATGTCTAAACGGGACCAAGCGAAACAGTCGATGTTATTGATAAGGAATTGAATGAATTTTTTTCCTGAGTTCGGGGGTTAACCCTGTTCCCAGGTATACCTTTCGATCCGGGGAATGCTCGACCAAGACTGCCTGCTCCAACTCTTCGACTGTTGATTTAGTTGCATCCGATTCCTCGGGACGACGAAGGTGCGGGGGGTGGGAAAATCTTCCTCGTCATCCTCGGGGGTCATTATCCCCTATGGTTCCTCTGAGGTGGGGGGCATAGGCGCTGGTGCCTCATTGTGGATAGCGAACATCTCCTTGGCCGCGTGCTGTTCTCCACCTACCGTATTTATACTATTTTCTGTTGTAAATTTCCACATTTGGTGGAAAGTTGACGGCACTGCCCTCATGTTGTGTATCCATGGCCTTCCAAGCAATGTGTTATACCTCATGTCCCCTTTGATGACATGGAACTTGGTGTTTTGGATTGTCCCGGATACGTTAACCGGGAGGGTAATCTCCCCCTTCGTCGCCTCGCCGACCATGTTGAATCCCTTAAGAGTTAGTGAGGTAGGTATGAATCGGTCGAGCAGCCCGAGCTGTTCCACTACTTCCGACCTGATTACGTTGGCCGAACTACCTGGATCCATAAGTATGCGTTTAATTTGAACGTTATTCAAGAGAAAGGAAATTACCAACGCATCGTTATGCGGGTGAGGCGGGGTCTCGAGGTCCTCGTCGCTGAATGTAAGGATATTCTGGGGCATGTGGCTCCGAATATGCCCTGCCGCTGATATTTTTGTCCGCTTAATCACGGGTCCCTGAGGGATGTCGTTTTGCCCCAAGGATCATATGTACGGAATGCTGGAGTTTTCCTACTCTACCTTTTCGAGCTGTTGCCCCTCATTGGGGAAGATTTATGATTCGGATGCTGACGAACTCTTGCAAATACCCTTTGCTAGCTAATCAGATTTCTTCCCTTTGGAGTTGTCTGCAATCCTCGGTTCTGTGACCGTGGGTACCATGGAACTTGAACGCCAGGTTAGGGTCCCTCTGCGAAGGGTCTGATAGTACGGGTTTTATCCATCTGGTGCCTTTGATTCCGCTCATGGCCGATACAATGTCTGAAACGTCATTCCTGAAGTCGTACTTGGTCGATTGGTATATCTTCGCCGACTCCATGCACCTACCAAACTCAGCTTTGTCTGCCACCCTTCGACAATCTTGGATTCGGTCTGTCTTTGGGTTGATTTGAGGTGCGTTTCTTCTCACGATGCTCCTACGATTTTCGATGTAAGGTCGATACCTTTCTCCCCGTGGCTCTAGCTTTCTCTCTGGGAGCCTTGAATTTATTCTTCTGGTGAGATCTTCGAGTATTCTTGCGATGGTGGGATCGGCTGCTGGTCCTTTATTTCCCGGCCTTTCTGGTACCGGTCGGGTTCGGGGGGTTGTCGTTGGTGCTGACACGCCCGAGATTTTCTAATGGTTTTGTAGCCGAGTAATCACTGCTTGTTGTGCCTGGAACATTTCGAAGATCACTTGGAGATTGACCCCTCATTTCCTTTGAGCGGCAGTTTCCCGCTCTCTATGTTGGCGTTGTCGGTGTGCGCTCCTGTCAGTGTGAGGACCGACATCGTCGTGCTGGTCATTTCTTGAGTCTGCGTCCTCAGGGGTTAGCTCTGTTGCGCTATCGGGGTTTTGCGACGGTACACCGGCGTTTGGGATGGTTACATCATTCTCTTCAAAGTCTTCAAAGCTGCTACTTTCGTATGCATTCACTGAGCCAGACATTTTGACCTGAAATCAAATATTCTTGGGCAAGAAGAAGTGTGAAAAGTAACTTGCGCTTTTCAGTGAACCAACACTAAAACAATCACTATTATTTTTAGCCCCACGGTGGGCGCCAAACTGTTTACCTTGAAAATGGTAATTACAATTATGTTTGATTATGTGGTTCTAAAAATATGCGATTTATTTTAATGTTAGTTGTTAAGCAGTTAATGCTAAGTGTGATTGAATAAGATAGAGTAAAAGTAGTTTAAAATTTAAGATAAGCAAACCGAGAGGCCTAAAATCGGGTGTTTGATGCCGGCCTCGGGGGGGTCCTTGAGGTCGAGGCTCGGGGATACCGTTGGATGATCGATGAAGCTATAACAGCTTTATAGGCTTCGAAGTATTCTATTTATGATCAATAATGAGCTATAAATGAAGAACAAATTGATGAAATACAATCAATGTAAATAAATGAGCTAACAGAGAGACAACAGGGAATGTTTAAGTAATGAAGCAGAAAATGTTCTTGTTCCTTGTATTGAATATCATATGTGTAAGAAATAATAAGGGTCCCCTTTTTATAGGAGGGGAAATCCCAACATAGTACAACATCATTTATTACAAAGATTTACGAATGATATAGCTATTTAATGTCTGAGTACGGATTTGCACTTTGTCACAGACTCAACCACTTCAGCCCTCGTGCTACTTGGTTTCGTTAGTTTCGGACCCGCCTTTCCTTGAAGTCGCACATTAGGGACGCTCGAGTTTAGACCTCGAATCGCACCTCGAGCCCTACATGAATAAGCTGTTAAATACCATGACAAGTGGAAAAATTGGTCTTTCCGATTTTATCCGTACACACTCCTTTTGCCAAGTACTCTTTGATGTTATGGAACTAGGGATTTCCGTCCGTTTCTTCTTCAAAATGAGCACAACACGACAGCTGATTATGGATCCTCACCGGAATGGGATCGATGAAGTTCTTGTCTGGATGTTGTATCATTGATGACAAGGTGGTCAATGCGTCTGCACATGCATTCTGAATTCTGGGGACATGCCGGAATTCTATCTTCGTAATTCTCTTCTTCATTTATTATACATGATGTAGATATGGTAGTATTTTGGTATTCTTAGTAGCCCACTCTCCTTGTACTTGATGTACCAGGAGGTCTGAATCATCGATCACCAGCAGTTCCTGAATATTCATGTCAACAACCAGGTTGAGCCCTAATATGCAAGCTTCATATTCCATCATATTATTAGTGTATGGGAATCTGAGTTTTGTAGACACCAGATAATGCTAACCGGTTTCTGATACCAAGACGGATCAGATACCTACTCTTTTGAAATTCGTAGCCCCGTCGAAAATCATTCTCCAACCGTCATAGGCTTCAACAATGTTCTCTCCTACGAACGATACCTCCTCATCAGGAAAATACATTTTTAGGGGTTCGTATTCTCCTCCTACAGGATTTTCAGCAAGATGGATTTTCCAATGCTTTTCCTTTGACTGCGTTCTGAGTTACATAGATGATGTCGAACTCACTCAACAAGATTTTCCATTTGGCCAGCTTCCCAGTAGGCATGGGTTTCTGAAAGATGTACTTCAGGGGATCCATTCTTGATATGAGATATGTAGTAATGCCTTAGTTCTGAGCTATCCAGGTTAGAGCGCAATAAGTGCATTCTAGCAGAGAGTACCGTGCTTCATATGGAGTGAACTTCTTACTTAAGTAGTATATGGCCTGCTCTTTTCTTCCCGTCTCGTCATGCGTCCTAGAACACAACTGAACGCTCCATCTAACATTGCAAGGTAGAGTAGTAGTGGTCTACCAGGCTCTAACGGGAAAAGGACTGGCGGTGTGGACAAATATTCCTTGATTTTGTCAAAAGCCTTTTGACAATCCTCGATCCAACTAGTTGCGGCATCTTTCTTCAGCATTTTTAAAATTGGTTCACACGTTACTGTGGACTGTGCTATGAAACGGCTGAGGTAGTTGAGGCATCCCAAGAAACTCATCACATCCTTCTTGTTCTTTAGTGGTGGTAATTATTGGATGGATTTAACCTTTGACGGGTCCAACTCTATTCCTCGGCGACTGACTATGACTCCCAACAATTTTCTGGCAGGAACCCCGAATGCACACTTTGCAGGATTTAGCTTTAGATTGTACTTCCGCAGTCAGTCAAATAATTTCCTCAAATATGCTATGTGATCTGTGGACTTCTTGGATTTGATGATGACTCCGTCGACATACACCTCTATTTCTTTATGTATCATATCATAGAAGATAGTTGTCATAGCCGTCATATAGGTGGCCCCAACATTTTTTAGACCGAACGACATCATTTTGTAGCATTACACTCCCCATAGTGTAACGAAGGCTGTTTTCTCCGCGTTTTCTTCGTCCATCCAAATCTGATGTAACTCGTGAAGCAATCTACAAAGGACTGGAGTTCATGCTTGGCGCAATTGTCGATCAAAATGTGTATCTTTGGCAATGGGAAATCATCCTTGGGACTTGCTCTGTTTAGGTTCCGATAATCAACACAGACTCTAACTTTCCCATCTTTCTTCGGAACATGTACGATGTTGGCCAACCAAGTTGGGTATTCAACTACCCTGAGGACCTTAGCTTTGGTCTGCCTGGTAACTTCCTCCTTGATTTTCAGGCTCATGTCTGGCTTGAATTTTCTGAGTTTCTGCTGCACTGGCGGACACATTGGATTTGTAGGTAACTTGTGAGCTACTATGGATGTGCTCAACCCTGTCATATCGTCGTATTACCATGCAAAGATATCCTCATATTCTTTCAGGAAGTGAGTGTATTCTTCATTCTCTGATGGTGAAAAATGGATGCTTATGCGGGTTTCCTTGACGTTTTTAGAATCTCCCAAGTTGACTATCTCGGTCTCGTCCAGGTTGGACTTGGGCTAGTTCTCAAAGTTCTCCACTTCTCTGACAATTTCCTTAGGTATTACATCCTCTTCTTCTACTCCTTCCGAGTCACTGTCCTTCTGTTGCGTTGTCTCATTACATGTCATAGTCGTTGGTTCATCAAGATAAAAAATAGTAATGTCGTAGGGATAAAAATATGAAAGAAAATAGTAATAATAAAACATCAAGCCATTAAAATGCCAAACAAAGTGATTTCAATAACTCAAATAATGTTTTTTCCCGAAAAGGAACACTGAATATATTATTTAAAAACAAAATGCAAAAAGGAGGAAAGCGTTTTCAAAAGTAAACAATGCTATCAGCCTTGCTACCTTGGGACTCGTCGGGGCCGTGATGGTGTAGCGGTCCAGTTCTTGAGAAATGCTCCCTTCTCCACTGTCTAGATAGTAAGGCCTTCTTCCTCCTCCTCCTCCTCAACTATCACACAACAATCCATATCATCGTCTTCCAAAAATAAATTCCTCAATGTTGTTAAAGCTTCTTCTTCTTCTGATCCCCATATTATATTAGCCTGATGGAAGGTCTAATTCAGGTGCGGCAGAGGTTGATCAAGAGGGTAGTATGGACCACGCCATGGTGGCGACCAATTCCGATATTCCTGCCAGGTGTATTGGTATCCAAGCCCAAAGGTTGTGCCGTGATGTTTCAGCTGCACTGGTTTGGCGATACCTTAAAGATTCTTGCCAAGACCCTTACCAGGTTCATACCCTCTCCATGCCAATATGCTTTCTATCTTGCTACTCCACCACTTGTCCTTCTCGATTGCGTTAACATGCTCGATGCGATGGTAAGTTTCTCCACCTAACTTCCTTCTATTCTCCACCACCGAAACAGTCTGACTGGTGTAAATGGGATTGCTTCTATCTCCATGGATGATAACTTCTTGATGGTTCCATTCAAATTTTACAGCCTGGTGCAAAGTGGATGCGATAGCTCCAGCGGCATGTATCCAAGGTCGTCCCACCAGCAGATTGTAAGAGGCGGATATGTCTACCACATGGAATTCAACATCGAACCAGGTAGGACCCATCTGCAAGCATAGATTAGTTTCTCCAATTGTGTCCCTTTGATACTCGTCGAACGCCTTCACATTCATAGTCCCTACGCATATTTCATACAGACCCTTGCCCAACCTCTTTAGAGTTGTCAGCGGATAGATGTTGAGGCTAGACCCTCCATCTATCAGAACTCTGGCGATGAACTTATTTTCACACTACACTGTGATGTGCAGTGCCCTGTTGTGGCTCAGTCCTTCAGGTGGCAACTCGTTTTCATGAAAGATGATCTTATGGCTTTCCAGCACTTGTCCCACCATGTTTTCCATTTCTCGGCTAGTAATGTTGTTGGGTACATATGCTTCATTCAGTACCTTCATCAGGGCATTCCTGTGCACCTCGAAATTTTGCAGCAGTGACAAGATGGATATCTGGGCGGGAGTCTTATTCAGGCGATCAACAACAAAATACTCCCTTTCTTGTACTTTCCTCCAGAGGTCGTCCAGACTTGTTTTAATGACGGGTTGTTTGTTGGAAGCTTGCTTACTTGTCTCTCCCAAATGCTCAAGTGTGTAAATTCTTCCTGTTCTGGTCATTCCTTGTGCAGCGCCGGACTCTTCCATTGTTGCTTTTCCCTTTCTCCTAGCTTCGGCAACATAATCCCAAGGTACATCGTTGGAACTGAAGGGTGGTGTGGATGCCACCGTCACAGTGAAAGGTGTGGCCACTTCTACCTCAAACAGAGTGGGTGTAGCTGCAGGTGGTGTCACTTCTACTTCAAAGGGAGCCGATGCGGCTACCTCAACTTCAACTGGCGGATATACTTGTACCACAATGGGATTGAGCGTGACTGCAGGCTTCTTAGGGTCATCACCTTCCCGAATAAGCCCGATTGATCCCTCGGGATCCCATTCTTCATCAGTTTCTATTACATTGACTCCTTCGCCCTTATGATCTGGGAGGGGATTGTTGCGGACATTGGGTGCGGTTTCCTTCGCCTGTATGACCTTGGTATGAATCAGTGTATGGATCTTGTCTTTCAGGATGCGGCATTCATCAATAGTATGTCCCTTCATGCTGGAATGGTACGCACATGTCTTGTTTGGGTTGACCCATTGAGATGAGTTTTCATGGCCACAGAGGGAATAAGGGTGACATATCCAACATCTTTTAATCTTTCATACAAGTGGTCGATGGGTTCAGCAATAAGGGTGTATTGTCTAGGTGGGTTGCAATCAAAATTGGGCCTGGGTTTTTGGTAATTTGGACGAGTTGGAGGTGAATGATAATAGGTTGGTTGGGTGTTATAGGTGTGGTAGGTGGTAGCAGGTTGAGGATATCTAGGAGGTTAATCTTGGTATGTGGGTGGAGGTATTTGGTATACAAATGAAGATTTTGGACCTTGGGCAACCATTATTGCCCCCACTTTTTTCTTCTTTGATATGTTACCTGGTTGTAGTGCTTTGTTCGTGGCCTGCAGTGCCTCGAAATTTGTTACCATTCCACTTTTGATACCTTCTTAGATCCTTTCTCCGAGCTTGATGATATCGGAGAACTTATGATTCTTGATGACCATCAACCTTTTGTAATATTGTGGATACTGAGCCCTGACAAAGAACTTGTTCATCTACTCTTCATCTAATGCCGGCCTGACCTTTGCTGCTTCTGACCTTCACCGAGTAGCATACTCGCGGAAAGTCTCAGTGGGAGTTTTCTTGAGATTCTGGATATAGAAGACATCCGGTCCGTTTTCTGTGTTGAATCTGAACCTATCCATGAAGTCCGATGGCATGCTTACCCAATTAGCCCATTTCTTGGGATTTTGACTTATGTACCAAGATAGAGCGTCTCCATTAAGGCTTCTCATGAACAAATTCATGTGAATCCTTTCGTCCTTTCCAACTCCTACGCGCTTGTCATAATAGGTCCTCAAATGAACCTTTGGGTCACCCATTCCATCAAACATTTTGAACTTAGAAGGTTTGTAATCCTCCGGCAGTTACACATCTGGCTGAATGCACAAATCCTCATAATATAGAGCTTTGATTCCTTTGCCTCCTTCAACACCCTGAACTCGGCTTGTGAGTTTCTTGAGCTCCTCTGCCATGTTCTTAATGAGCAGGTACTTCTCGGCGGATTCTGGTGTATATGAGATTGGTTGAGTAGAGTGGGGTAAGGTTTTCATGTATATGGGGTTGTTTTGGTGAATGCCAGGAGTTTGGGTATAGTGGTGATTATTGGTTGAATTTTGGGGATCGGGGATAGGCTGTGGGGTATTCTTGTTACATCTTGCGTTTTCGTACGTCAAAAGTTTCGTCTTCACTTGATCGACGTAGACTCGGGGATGAGATTATCTTGAGGTTAACGTATTTACACTATTTATAACAAGTAATAAGTAAGTGTCATAAAGGATAAAGGGTACACGAATTAAAGAAAACGAGTTTCGTTGAAAAATGGCCAATTTGGGATAAAATACGGGTCGCGCGATAATACCCGATAATTATGAACTACTACCATGCAAGGTACCATATCACCACGGTAGTATAATGTATAGAGTATATTAAAAATGAGTAGTATTTTTAGATAATTTAGGACAATTCTTAATTATATGGGTAATTGGTTAATTACCGGGTAACGGGACATTACCTAGTTAATTATAAAAAAATTGAGATAAAGATTAACCCCAAGAAAGATAACGTGGCAACACTAGCTAACCACATAAAATGACTAAGAAGTCATGCAATTCTAGGTGGCTACCTAAGATTCATTTGAATTAATAAGTAAAAGCTTATTAAGTGACTTATTCCATTTCATTTGACCTTTTCTGTCAATTCCTCCTTTCCTCCACGAAGTTCAAGTTCGAATAGATTAGTCCTAAGGAAAGAAAACAAGATAATTATTTACGTGATAGTTAGGATTCAGCTAGTAGATATGCTAATAAAGGAAACGTATCGTAATAGACTTCCGATAATGATAGTCATTAATGGAAGGTGTTTGGAAAATTTGATCAATGCAAGTATGCGTGGGCTGTTAAGTTCAATACTACAAGAACAGAAGTCTAGTTCGTTCAAAATATTACAAAGGACAGAAGCTTAGTTCGTTCAAAATACTTCAGGAACAGAAGTTTAATTCCATCCAAATTTTGCGGTTCTAAAAGAGTACGATGCAATCCTCGTCAAGAATATTATACGAAGTTTTTCATATTTTAGGTATGTTAAGGCCATCCCTTCTTTCTTTTTTGGCATGATCCAAATTATACAGAAGAAACGAGCAAATGCACGGTTTCCATAAATTACTCTATTCATAGAAATACTAGGGGCGTCTATATTCTTGATTCCCATGTGAACTATTATTATATCATCTGTTCATGGGTCTCAAAAATACGTAAATTGGTAGAGTTTATTTCATGATATTAATCAGAGGAATAATGGCCTTATGACGTACCGAGAGATTTTATTAATGTATTTCATGCATTTATACATGCACATTGACCCATGACCAGATGGTATTATATACGCGTATATATATATATATGAAAAATGGGAAAGGTTATGGCGCTATATACGCACCACCACCTGATCAGCTGGTATACGTTGATGATTTAGCCCACAATGGCCGATATGATAGATGGGATGCCCTCAGAGGCCTGATGATGTTATGAAACATGTACCTATGCACGACATGAAATTCACACGCATATGCATGACACTATAATTATTTCATGATTTACAGAGTTATCTAGACTTACAGGTTGAGTCATTTGCTCTATATTTCTTCCACGTCTGTTATGTACTTATTTATGTGCCTTATATACTCGGTACATTATTCATACTAACGTCCTTTTTGCCTGGGGACGCTGCGTTTCATGTCCGCAAGTCCCGATAGACAGATCGAGAGCCCTCCAAGTAGGCTATCAGCTCACCGGAAGATGTTGGTGCGCTCCATTTGCTTCGGAGTTGCTCGTTTAGTTAATATGATTTAGACGTGTATTGCTTTATGGCGGGGCTCTGTCCCGACCTTTATGAAAATTATGTATTCTTAGAGGCTTGTAGACAGATGTCATGTACGTAAAAGATTGTATTACCTTGTCGGCCTAAGTTCAATATACGAGTGGATATTTGGTGAATTAGGCCCATATGTCTTATGTATATGTCACGACCCGAAATCCCACCTTCGGGCCATGACTGCGTCTAACGTTGAACCCGCAAGACAAGCCAACGTTTGAACTAAATAAAACTCATAACAACTAAAATGAACAGGATGACAAGGGCAGCCATGATTAACAATATGAAAGTTAACGAAATACAAAAAGATAATATGGCGAGCTTCGAAGTAAAACCCATAAATACAACCCAGAACTGGTGTCACACACTCACGAACTGTCTACGAGATTACTAAATACAATGGTCTGAAAATATGTACATATGACTGTCTTTGAAACTATAAATAAGACAGAGCTGAAAGTGAAGGGTAGAAGGTGACGCCAAGGCCCACGAACGTCTACGGGTCTACCTCGATGTCCCCTGAATGAACTGATGAAATGCTCCGACTGTCAGTGACCACCGGGTCCGGCTGCGTAGTCTGCACAACATAAAGAAGTGCAGGTGTAGCATCAGTACAACCGACCCCATGTACTGAGTAAGTGCCGAGCCTAACCTCGACGAAGTAGTGACGGGGCTAGGACCGACAACAATATATGTACCTGCACAATTCTATACAATAACATGAAAGATATCGGCGGGAATAAGCAAGTAAAAACAGATACGGGGAGAACATGCTGGGGGAAAAAGGGGCAGTAAATACTAGCACAGTGGAACAGGGTAACAACTGAAATGTAACAGTAAAAACAGGAATTTAACACCTCAGAACAGATAATGAATAACACAAGGCACGACATGTCCCCTCGTGCATCACCTCACAACTCACTCGGCACGGAATGTCCCCCGTGCATCAAACAGTAACACATCGGCACGGCATGTCCCCTCGTGCGATAACAATAACAATCAACGCGGCATGTCCCCTCGTGTGATAAATAATAATCAATCAGCACGGCATGTCCCCTCGCGCGATAAATAATAAACAGTCAACACGACATGTCCCCTCGTGTGACAAATAATAAACAATCAGCACGGCATGTCACCTCGTGCGATTAATAATAAACGGTCAACACGACATGTCCCCTCGTGTGACAAATAATAAACAATCAGCACGACATGTCCCCTCGTGCGATAAATAATAAACGATCAACACGGCATGTCCCCTCGTGTGATAAATAATAAACAATCAGCACGGCATGTCCCCTCGTGCGATAAATAATAAACGATCAACACGGCATGTCCCCTCGTGTGATAAATAATAAACAATCAGCACGGCATGTCCCCTCGTGCGATAAATAATAAACGATCAACACGGCATGTCCCCTCGTGTGATAAATAATAAACAATCAGCACGGCATGTCCCCTCGTGCGATAAATAATAAACGATCAACACGGCATGTCCCCTCGTGTGATAAATAATAAACAATCAGCACGGCATGTCCCCTCGTGCGATAAATAATAAACGATCAACACGGCATGTCCCCTCGTGTGATAAATAATAAACAATCAGCACGGCATGTCCCCTCGTGCGATAAATAATAAACGGTCAACACGGCATGTCCCCTCGTGTGACAAATAATAAACAATCAGCACGGCATGTCCCCTCGTGCGATAAATAATAAACGGTCAGCAATATAATGTGAAAATCAACAATGAGAAGTCTCAAGCGTACGGAAATACTCCATAAAATTCTATCGCCCCGGCAAGGGACTCAGCTATAACCAACCTCGCATCAGAAATACAATATCAACAGTAAAAGCCTTAACTGAAACAAATAACACAATAAATCTTCATGTCATGGAACAACATCAAGGTATCACTTCTAAATCATCAATTACTCATAGTACATAGAATATTAAGAACACAGTAGGATTCATCACGTTTGACCTACGGGCATGCTGGACCACAACATATAGGAACTCGTCACCCCACCTATACGTTGGACATGAATTACACATAGCAAATAAGACTCTATACCTATTATCTCAAGCTAAGGTTAGTCCAAACACTTACATCGGCTCCAAAAAATACAAGTCAAGCCTCAATCACAGCCTTCCCTCTCGAATCCAACTCTGAATCGATAATATCTAGACATAATGGATTTATTAACATCAATAAATACTCAATAAACCAATTCCGAAGCCTAATTATACATTTTCTACTATTCTTCCAAAAATACTAAAATTCGACCCCAGGGCCCGCATGCTCGAATCCCGAAAATTCTCGGAGGAATCACTCACCCATAGCCTAAGGATCATTAATATGAAGTTTCTACTTGAATTCATAGCATTAAACGGACAATACGCTAATTTCTCAAGAACCCTAAATTCACTACCCAATTCTAGATTTTCCACTAATTTAGTAGGTAATCCCATTAATTATGCATGCATGAAACTAGTATTAGGAAGGAATTAACTTACCTTAACAGTAGCTAGGTCGTGGTGTGCTCCTCCCAAGCTCACAAGTCTCTAATGGGGGTTTTTGGTCTGAAAGGAATGAAGAAATCCCGAGTTTGTCACTTTAAAAACAGTCTCCCTACAGGGGTTTCCGCACCTGCGACCCTGGGGCCGCACCTGTGGTCCCGCACCTGCGAGGAAGTGGCCGCACCTGTGGAAAATGGCCGGGGGAGCTGGGTTCGCACCTGCGAAGTTGGGGGCCGCACCAGCGGAAAATGGTCCGCACCTGCGAGGCTGGGATTGCAGGAGCGGTCCCGCACCTGCGGTCACACCAGCAACAGCTGCACCAGCAGTTGTTTTAGCTGGTTTTTAGCCCTGTCAGGGGTCTGAGAGGCACCTAGGCCCACCCGAGCCCCCGTCCAAAAATACCAACAAGTCCCAAATCATTATACGGACTTGCTCGATCCCACAAAACACTCAGAACAACGCTAAAACTCAAATCACATTCCAAAACCCCTGAATTCATAACTTAAGACTTTCAAACTCTAGATTTCTATAAAATGCGCTGGACCGACCTATACGACTCGTAATGACATCAAATTTCGTAGACAAGTTATAAACGACCATACGGAACTATTCCCGGTCTCGGAATCACATTCAGACCTTGATAACATAAAATCACGTTCCAAACCAAATTTTAAATTATATGAAAATCCTCAAAACTTCATTAACTCTCAATTTCTCATTTCTGATCCGAAACATGTCAAATCAAGCCCGTTCCTTACCAAATTTCACCGATAACTCAAATAACGCATATAGAACCTGTTCCGAGCTCCGGAACCACAATACGGGCCCGGTAACACATATTTCACGTCAAAATTCATTTTCAAAAATCTTTTTTTATTTCTCGGACTATCTTATGTACTTGATTTTAGCGGTGTCCAGTTGGACAAGGATTTATCGTATGAGGAGGAGCCGGTAGCCATATTAGCTCGGCAGGTCCGTTAGTTGAGATCGAAGAGTTATCCTTCGGTTCGTGTTCAGTGGAGAGGTCAACCTGTTGAAGCAGCAACCTAGGAGTCCGAGTCTGATATGCGGAGCCGATATCCCCACCTTTTCCTCAATTCAGGTACCTTTCTATGTCCGTTCGAGGACGAACATTTGTTTTAGAGGTGGAGATTGTGATGACCCAAAAGGTCATCCTATGTAGATTTGATTATGACAGTGTTCCGAGGCCCCGAAAGCCTTCGTTAATCTCACTTCGATGTGCGTGCGCAGCTCGGGCGCGTAGCCGGGAAGTCTTTATGTGGAAACTTGATAAAGAATTGAATTTATAATAATTAATTGATTAAAGTTGACTTTGGTCAATATTTTTGGTAAACGAACCCAGACCCGTGATGTGATGGTCCCGGAAGGTCCGTAGGAAAATATGGGACTTAGGTGTATGCCCGGAATCGGATTCCGAGGTCCAAGCCCGAGAAATGAATTTTTAAAGAAAATTATTTTCTCGAAATAATAAAGGATTTTGAAAATGAGTAATTATGTGATAGCCATGTTACCGGGCCCGTATTACGATTCCGGATCCCGGAATAGGTTTATTATATGTTATTTATCCTATCTGTGAAATTTGGGGTAAAACGGACTTGATTTGACGGGATTCGTATCAAATGAGAGATTTAGAGTTAGTAAAGTTTTGAGGATGTTCATAAAACTTGAAATTTGGTTAGGAATGTGATTTTATGCTACCGAGGTCCGAATGCAGTTCCGAGGCTGGGAATAGTTCCGCTACGTTATTTATGACTTGTTTGAAAAATTCGAAGTCGTTCCGAGTTGTATGGGTCGGTCTGGTGCATCGTTATAGAATTCTAGAATTTCAAAGTTCTTAAGTTATGAATTCAGGGGTTTTGGAGGGTGATTTTGAGTTTTAGCATTGTGTTGAGTGTTCAGTGGGCTCGAGCGAGTCCGTCTAATGATTTGGGACTTGTTGGTATATTTGGACGGGGGCTCGGGTGGGCCCAAGTGCCTCCCGGACCCCGCACGAGGCCAAAAACCAGCAAAAATCACTGCTGGTACACAACAGCTGGTGTGACCACAAGTGCGGTTGCCCAGCCGCAGGTGCGGGACCGCACCTGCGGTCCAGGCCTTCGTAGGTGCGACCTCTTCCGCAGGGGTGATCCAAACTCCGCAGGAGCAGGACCGCTGGTGTGGCTCCCAACTCCGCAGGTGCGAGCCCAGGGTCCCAGGCCCTTTTCCGCAGGGGCGATCATTTTCTCGCAGGCGCGAGACCGCACCTACGGTCCTAAGGTCGCATGTGCGGAAACTCCTGTTGGCAGCCCCTCTTAAATGTCCAAAATTTCGGGTTTTCTTCATTTTATCCTCCATTAGAGAGCATTCAAGTTTGAGCAGCACCTCTATCGACCACCCACTGTAAGAGGTAAGATAAACCCCATAAACTTCTAGTTTTAACATTAATTCCTAGTTAAATTCACTACTAAATCATCTATAAATTATAGAATTAGGGAGTAATTTTAGGGTACTTGAGGTTTTTGTGACTTTCCATGTTAGGTCATGAATTCCTCTATAAATCACATAACTTCGATCCTTAGGCTCCGGGTAATTGATTCCTTCATGAATTTTCGAAAATCTGAATGTGTGGGCCCGGGGTCGAATTTTAGTATTCTTGGAATAATAGTAGGAAATGTATTATTAGGCTTGGGAATTGGTTTATTGAGTACTTATTGATGTTAATAAATCCTTTATGTCAAGATATTACCGATCCGGAGTTGGATTCGAGAGGGAAGGCTGTGATTGAGGCTTGACTTGCATTTTTGAAGCCGAGGTAAGTGTTTGGCCTAACCTCAGCTTGAGGGATTAGGTATAGAGTCTTATTTGCTATGTGTAACTCATGTCCAACGTATAGGCGTGGTGACGAGTGCCTATATGTTGCGGTCAAGCATGCCCGTGAGTCAATTGTGATGAAACTTACTGTGTTCTTAATATTCCCCGCACTATGAGTAATTGGTGAATTAGTAGTGATACCTTGATGTTGTTTCATGACGTGGGGAGTTATTGAGTTATTTGTTTCAGTTGAGGCTTACACTGTGAAATTGTATTTCTGATGCGAGGTTGGTTATAGCTGAGACCCTTGACGGGCATTTGTTGAGTTTGTAATTGATGATTTCTCCTTGCCGGGACGAAAGAATTTTATTGAGCATTTCCATGCACTTGAGACTTCTTAATGTTGACTTTCACATTATATTGTTGTTTTGTTTTATTATTTGTCGCACGAGGGGAAATGCCGTGCCGACTGTTTGTTACTTATCACACGAGGGGACATGCTGTGTTGATCACCGGTTATTATATACGCACGAGGGGACATTCCGTGCCGAGTGATTGTGAGGTTATGCACGAGGGGACATTCCGTGCCGAGTGTTATTATATATGCACGAGGGGACATTCCGTGCCGAGTGATTGTGAGGTTATGCACGAGGGGACATTCCGTGCCGAGTGTTATTATATGTGCACGAGGGCACATTCCGTGCCGAGTGATCGTGAGGTTACGCACGAGGGGACATTCCGTGCCGAGTGTTATTATATACGCACGAGGGGACATTCCGTGCCGAGTGATTGTGAAGTTATGCACGAGGGGACATGCCGTGCCTTATGCTGTTCATTATCTGTTTGAGAAGTTAAATTCCTACCTTTATCTTTACTTTTCAGTTATTACCCTGTTCTACCGTGCTAGCATTTTGTTGCCTCTTTTACCCCCCAGCATGTTCTCCCCGTATCTGTCTTACTTGCTTATTTCCGTCGATATTCTCCTGTTATTATATAGAATTGCACAGGTACATATATTATTGTCGATCCTAGCCTCATCACTACTTTGCCAAGGTTAGGTTTGGCACTTACTCAGTACATGGGGTCGGTTGTACTGATACTACACCTGCACTTATTTATGTTGTGCAGACTACGCAGCCGGACCCGGTGGTCACTGACAGTCGGAGCATTACATAAGTTCATACAGGAGACATCGAGGTAGACCTGCAGACGTTCGTGGGCCTTGGCGTCACCTTCTACCCTTCACTTTCAACTCTGTCTTATCTTATAGTTCAAAGACAGTCATATGTACTTATTTTCAGACCTTAGTTTTTAGTAATCTCTTAGACTGTTCGTTAGTATGTGACACTAGTTCTGGGATTTGTATATGGGTTTTATTTCGAAGTTGCTATATTATTTCTTGTAATTTGTTAGCCTTCATATTGTGGGCCATCGATGTCCTAGTTATCTTGTTCGCTTTAGTTTTTAATGAGTTATATTTAGTTCAAACGTTGGCTTGTCTAGCGGGTTCAACGTTAGACGCAGTCATGGCCCGAAGGTGGGATTTCGGGTCGTGACACATATGGAATGCAACTCACCTACATCCCCGCATGTATACACGCCACTTCTCAAACAAGGCCTATAGACCTGTATGTACCTACACTAAAATTGCAGCAAGTGTAGTATGGGTATGTAAATCCATGTGTACCCAGTAAGTATCTAGCCTAACCCCGGAGGAGTAGTGACGAGGGGTCGACATCGACACTCACTTGTTGTCCAATATCAGGTACAGTAAAGAGGTAAATAAATACGAGGCAAAGTAAGTAAATGAAATAAACAATATAAAAGACATGGTACAAATTCCCCTCTTTACGATGAACTCAAGCTCTCCATTAGAAATTCCCTCCATAATCGGAGCCTATATATATATATATATAGCGGATATCATCAAATAGATTTTCATAATTCAAATCATGAAAACCCATGGATACACTGGCTTCTTGCCATATTTTACGCCGAATTCCATAAGGATGTGATATAGGAAATGCCGAGGCATACAACCCGATCCAACAAAAATATTTAAATTGTGCACTGTTGAGGGTCGAACAACATGTACCATAGATGTATCTATTAAACTGCCGAGGCGAGCAGCCCTCTCCCATGAGAGTGTGGTACATAAATTCTGCTGAGGCGAATGACCTGATCCCATAAGAGTGAAATACATAATCCTGTCGAGGCGAACAACTTGATCCTATTAGAATAAGAAGCTTTAACGGGTCCTTGACCCCACTCACGAATAAACGTGTGAATTGTAATTTCTTTAATAAAAAACTTTCAATGAAACATATATATAACATACACATGCCGTAAGAGGAGAAATATTATCCGGTGACCAATCATGAACCCGTAAAGTCTCTACAATAGCAAGTCTGGTCTCAAGTGGAAACGTAAAATAGAGGAATATAATAGGCGAGAGACTGCTCAAATAGTTCAACTATAGCATGATGTGAACCCAAGTCTACCTGAAAAATAACATGAATGTAGATACGTACGGGCTCTCATCACCACACGCGTACGTAGCCCCTACAACAAGTAGCATACATCAATATGCAAAACCTAGGGGTAATTTCCCCCTCACAGAGTTAGACATGAGACTTACCTCGTCTCAAAGCTTACTTCCCGGTCAAAATTGTGCTTTCAATCCTCAACCCGGTGCCAAACGACCTGAAACTAGTCAAATGTTATATCAAATAGTCAATACATGCTCAAGACTTAACATCCTAACTATTAAAGTGAATTTCCAACCAAGTTAGAAGAATTCCTATAATTCATCCCCGGGCCCACGTTCCTGGATTCCGGAAACCTTCAAAGATTAACACTACCCATAACATAATGAACCTAAATATATGATTTGTTCTCAATTCCATGCCCATATTCGTGTTCATAAATCCAAAATTATCAAATCTAGCTTTTCCTCTTAAAATCCCACAATTTCTACAAATTTCCATGTTTAAATCCTTGTATCCATGTATTTAACTAACAATAGGTGGGGATAACTTATGTTGCCGTTGATGATGAAAACCTCCTCTTTAAACTCTCCAAAATTCACCAAAACCAAGAGAAAATGAAAGAAAATGGGCCAAATTTTGTTCTTAAAGATACACACTGCCCACCGACCTCTCGCAACTGCGGTCCCGCAGGTGCGCCAAAAATTTATAACTTTTGCCAAATGATCCCGAAATGACCTACGAACCTCCAAATCCACTACCGGACGCGGTCCCAATACCAGAATCCCCACACAAAGCAATTCCAAGACTCGAAATCCCAAATGGACATGGATAACAGTGAGATACACCTCAACCCAAATTTATGAAATTCTTTCAAATTGCCATCCTCCACAATAGGCGCCGAAATGCTCCCGGCTCATCCAAATTCCCATCCGGACATACTCCCAAGTCCGAAATCCTTATAGAAACCTGTTGGAACCTTCAAATACTGATTTCGAGGTCGTTTACTCAAAAATCACACTTTATTCAATTCATCTAACTTAAGGCTTCAAAAATTAGAATTTTCTTTCTAAATCAACATCGTACTTCCCGAAAATCAATTTCGACCACGTGTACAAGTCGTAATACCTGAAGTGAAGCTGCTCAAGGCCTCAAATCGCCGAACAAAATGCTAGATCTCAATACACCGGTCGTAATAACCCACCAATACACAATTAACAAGAAACTGCACAAGTAGACAACCACACAATCTAATTATACATGGTGGGGATCTCCCTCTTAGCTTAAAGCTACAATGAAATAAACCTACTGGCAAGCTGCTAGGGTTCATTGTCAGTCGTCGAAGAATAGAGCTAGATCCATCAAAGGTCAAAGCCAATCAAGAATTGCCACCACCGAAGAAGAAAAAGGATGTTATGAGCTTTATAGGAAGGCTCAATTATATCAACCGGTTCATAGCCCAGTCTACCGTCATTTGTGAACCAATTTTCAAGATGTTGAGAAAGGATGCTTCAACCAAATGGACTGAGGATTGTCAAAAATCATTCGACAGAATCAAAGAGTACCTCTCAACACCACCAGTCTTGGTACCCCTAGAGCCGGGTAAACCCCTATTACTCTACCTGACTTTATTAGATGGAGCTTTTGGTTGCATTCTCAGGCAACATGATGAAACAGGATGGAAGGAGCAAACAATTTACTACATCAGCAAGAAGTTCACCCCGTATGAGGCCCGGTATTCTCCATTAGAGCGCACCTGTTGTGCTTTGACTTGGGTCGCACAGAAGCTGAGGCATTATTTCTGTGCCTACACAACGTACCTCATATCGAGGATGGATCTGCTCACGTACATCTTTCAGAAACCTATGCCCACTGACAAGCTGGCTAAATGGAAGATCCTGTTAAGTGAGTTCGACATCATTTACGTAACTCGGAAGGCAGTCAAGGGACAAGAATTAGCCGATCATCTTGCTGAGAATCATGTGGACGGAGAATAAGAACCATTAAAAACGTATTTCCCTGATGAGGAAGTATCATTCGTAGGAGAGGACATTGCAGAATCCTACGACGGTTGGAGGATGTTCTTTGATGGGGCCTCAAACTTCAAAGGCGTGGGTGTCGGAGCAGTCTAAATTTCAGAAACTAGTCAGCACTACCCGGTATCTGCCAAACTCAGGTTCCCCTGCACCAACAACATGGGTGAATAGGAGGGCCGCATCCTTGGGCTCAACTTGGCCATTGACATGAATGTTCAGGAATTATTAGTGATCGGTGATTTCGACTTATTGATACACCAAGTTCAAGGAGAATGGGAGACCAAGAATTCCAAGATACTGCCATACCTACACTGTGTGCAGGAATTGAGAAGGAGGTTCACAAAGATTGAATTTCGGCACGTTACCAGAATCTAGAATGAGTTCGCCGACGCACTGGCCACCTTGTCATCCATGATCCAGCATCCATATAAGAATTTCATTCATCCTATCCCGGTGGGGATTCACACTCAACCGGCTTACTGTGCCCACGTTGAAGAAGAAGCAGATGTAAAGCCTTGGTTTCATGACATTAAGGAATACTTGGCAGAATGAGAGTACCCAGAACTTGCAAACGCCACTCAAAAGCGCACTCTACGAAGATTATCAAACAACTTCTTTCACAGCGGAGGAATCCTATATAAGAAGACTCCCGATCTAGGTTTGCTAAGATGTGTCGAAGCAAAGGAAGCAATGAAGTTGTTGGAGGAAATACATGCTGGTACATGCGGTACTCATATGAACGGGTTTGTTCTAGCAAAGAAGATACTTCGGGCAAATGCCATCGATGTCAAATACATGGGGATATGATAAAGGTACCTCCCAGCGAGCTTAATGAAACAAGCTCACCCTGGTCATTCGCCGCTTGGGGCATGGATGTTATTGGACCAATCGAGCCTGCCACCTCCAATGAACACAGGTTCATTCTGGTTGCCATTGATTATATCACCAAATGGGTCGAAGCAGCATCTTACAAAGCAGTTACTAAGAAAGTGGTAGCCGACTTTGTCCGCGACCGCATTGTTTGTCGGTTTGGAGTTCCAGAGTCGATCATCACCATTAATGGTTCAAATCTCAACAGTGATTTGATGAGAGTAATGTGTGAAACCTTCAAGATCAAGCACAAGAATTCTACAGCATACAGACCACAAATTAACGAAGCCGTTGAGGATGCCAACAAAAACATCAAGAAGATACTGAGAGAGATGATAGAGAAGCACAACTAGTGGCATGAGAAGATTTCATTTGCTCTGTTGGGGTATCGCACCACAGTCTGCACGTCAACCGGAGAAACTCCTTACATGTTGGTATATGGTACAGATGCCGTCATTCCTGCTGAAGTTGAAATTCCATCTCTGAGAATCATACAAGAAGCCAAGCTCAGCGACGCCGAATGGGTAAGAAGCCGCTATGAGCAATTGACCCTCATAGACGGAATGAGAATGAACGCGGTTTGTCATGGTCATCTATATCATAATAGAATGACCCGAGCCTTCAACAAGAAAGTCAAACCAAGACGATTCACACTGGGGCAACTGGTGTTAAAGAAAATCTTTCCTCATAAAGACGAAGCCAAACAGAAATTCTCTCCAAATTGGCAAGGCCCGTACATGGTTCACCGAGTACTAAGAGGAGGAGCACTCATACTAGAAGAAATGGATGGAGAAATTTGGCCTAAACAAATCAATTTAGACGCAGTCCAGCGCTACTATGTGTAATCATTATGCTTCTATCAATGTTGTAACTGAACTACGCCTGACCCGATACCCGTTTAAGAGGGGATACGTAGGCAACCCTATGGGTTCGGTCATATTTTAATAAATTTTTCATTTCCCCCATGAATGGAGACTGGGGTATAATTTTGAGGAGGGACCTCAAAATTCCGAAGCAAGTTCAGCCAAGCACCGCACCAGTAACATCCAGAAGACTTCACCCATCAAACTGGGGCAAAATGTTGAGGAGGACCCTCAAATCTCCGCAGCAAGAGAGGTTGCAATGTCTTGAACCGCGTCGTGGTCGTCGGTTCATCCAAAGAAAACTATTATTTTCTATATGTTATATCATATTTTTAAAACCATGCATATTTATTTCTCAAAAACAGTTTGTTTTAGCAACGCTACCCCTATGGCACAAACAAAGTCATCATCCTCAAGTAGATAGGCCGATCCGAGCCAGAAGGGATACGAGTTAACCCTTCCCTCTACAGAACTCACGATCCTTCTTTGGATGCAGGCACAGATGCGGCGAAAGCCCAAGACATCCCGCTACCCCCATAAGACGCATGTTTCTCAAGGGTACACTCTCGAATTCATTGCACATGCCAACGCTTACTACTATCATCATTGCAAATGATGCTTCATTCACAATAGTCGTATCATCGCACTTTATCATCAACTAAGAACACTTATTATCACTTTATTTTACGCATTGCGTGAGGCTACCTTCCTGCCTCTCGAGACTAATCTCTGTCTCCATCTTGCATGAGGTTAAGCTCTACCTCCATCTGCATTCGCATGCGCATAAGGCTATCAGTCTGCCTTCCGAGGCTAAGCTTTGTCTCCATCTGCTTTCGCATCTTTTCATAAGGCTACTTTCTGCCTTCCGAGACTAAGCTATGTCTCCATCTTGCATGAGGTTAAGCTCTACCTCCATCTGCATTGGCATCTGCATAAGGCTATCAGTCTGCCTTCCGAGGCTAAGCTCTGTCTCCATCTACATTCGCATATTTGCATAAGGCTACTTTCTGCCTTCCGAGACTAAGCTCTGTCTCCATCTACATTCGCATATTTGCATAAGGCTACTTTCTGCCTTCCGAGACTAAGCTCTGTCTCCATCTTGCATGAGGTTAAGCTCTACCTCCATCTGCATTCGCATCTTCATAAGCCTATCAGCCTGCCTTCCAAGGCTAAGTTCTGTCTCCATCTGCATTCGCATCTTTGCATAAGGCTACTTTCTACTTCTGAGACTAAGCTGTGTCTCCATCTTGAATGAGTTTAAGCTCTACCTCCATCTACATTCGCATCTGCATAAGGCTATCAGTCTGCCTTCTGAGGTTAAGCTCTACCTTCATCTGCATTTACTTCTTGCATAAGGCTAACTTCTGCCTTCCGAGGTTAAGCTCTACCTCCATCTGCATTTACTTCTTGCATAAGGCTATTATTCCGTCGTCCGTGGTTCCACGCTACCTCTCTCCGCATCTTATTATACTACACTGAGCTCCTTTCTACCTTTGCAAAGCAGTCACCTTTCATTACGATATTTATTTACGCTTTCTTTCGGGCTAAGCTCTGCCCTCTTTCTTTTCGCAAATCGCAAGACTAAGCTCTGTCTTGTCAACATCATACTACTGCATTCTTCATGGGCCAATATATCACCAACTTTTCCAAAGGCGTCATCGTTCAGAGGCACCATCCTCATTGTCCGAGAACATCATTTCATAGCCTGCGAATCTCTCAGATTCAACTTGCATATCATTATTCATAGGCATCATGGTTCGAAAGCACGATCCTCATGACCCGAGAATGTCATTTCATAGCCTACGAATCCCGCACCAAGCAACTCATGGCCCAGGACATCATCGTCTAAGGACATCATTTTAATGGTCCAAAGACATCATTCATAGTCCGACGGAACTTGCATCATGTTTATATTATGCACAATATACGCTTGTTCTTTATTTGCAGGTAACCCAGCTAGAACAGCCAACCAGACAGGAGCGGACCGCTCCAGTTCTTCGGCACAACCCTGTAAGATCTTCCTACTTTACCCTACTTCGCACCTTGAGTCCGTTCTTGCGAGACGTCACTGATATATTTCGCCGATAATTCTGGAACTACATACGACCTGATTCCTGTAAAACCAGGGATATGTAGGCAGCTCAGAAAACAGGGTACGGCCAAATTCTATCCCACAGTTTTGTCTCGGTCAAAATTGGCCATCATATCTTTACCCGACAACTCTTTCATCCTTCTCGGGTAAAGAGGGGCAACTGTTGATACCCAATTTTTCCTCAAAATGTTTTCAAACCTGTATATAAGCTTCCAAAATCACTCTTTGCAATAATGAGTATTTTTCAAAAAATAATTCATATTTTATCTAAATTATTTCCCTATTTATTTAATACTTCATATTTTCATAATTCATAAATTATGCTCTAAAACTAATTTCAAAATACTTTCCAGTTCAGTATGTCATTTACAATCACTTGTTATTTATTAAAATCCAATTATTTCGTAAATTGGCCAATTGTGTCTTGTTTGATTTCAATTACGATAATTTTGCAACTATAGCCTAATTGCACAATTTATGCTATTTTAATTCGATAATTATTCATTTTTATATTTAATTACCTTAATGTCATTTATTTAAACTCAATTTCACTTTTTATATAATTATTAGTTATTTTATTAATTAATTATCCTATTTATTTGGGTATTTAACATCTAGCCTATCTTCATTTAAAATCTAACCACATTTCAAACCTATTACCCAACCCATTAACCCAATTAAAATACCCAAACCCAAACCCAACTCATACCCGGCCCAATCCCCATTCAATCTGAGTCGTTGATCAAACGGGATCAACGACCCAGATAATTACTTGCCTTAATTAATCTAACCTACCCCCTCCCCATCTCTCATTTCCCATCTCACTCTCTCTCTCTCTCTCACTCTTCTCGACCCCTCCGCTCCCAGTTCTCTCTAGAGCCTTCTGGGCTCTTCATCTCCTCCGATGGGCTTCATCTACGGCCACTCCCAGGCTCATTCCCTTCAACCACCCGGCCACCATGGGGCTATGTCTCTCCGGTACTTCGTCTCTAAGACCCTTTGAAACATCAACCATGCCAGAACGGCCATGGAGGCTCCTGCATGGACGTTTCCATCTTTCTCCGGCGAGGTTCAACTCGATGGTGTTCAGGCTACCACCATATCTGAGCATTACTAGGTTTTCCGATAATCTATGGATTCTTTCTAAACCCTATCCCTAACCCTTCGACTTCTTTTAAGATCTGCAATATATCTATGTTGTCTCGATGCTTCTCACCTATGTTTTCTTAAAACCTGATGTTTTGCAAACAATTTCCCTTTTTGCTTTAAAAAATCTAGGGTTCTTAGAACCTCTTTTAAGTGGTTTAGATTCCGGATTTCTCAGTATTATCTTATCATTCTTCTTATGTTTGCCTGTTTATTCGAGGTTTTTACTTTGTTGTTTGATTTATTGCTAAAACCCCAAATCTATAGTCGTAACCCTAGCTTCTGACTTGATTTCGATATATATGTTTACTTGCTTCATTTGTTGTTGTGCTCTTATGAGTATGCTTCGATTGATTTTGATTTTTGCTGTTATGCTTGGGTTCAATTCGATTTTTGCCTGCTTTATACTCTGCTTATATGCTCGTTCATGGATTGTGTCCTTTAATATCAGTGTTGTTAATGTTAACATCCCTAATTTCCTGTGATTGATTTCCTTTGATTAATTCCTTGTGATATTCTTTACACTGTTGATTAGTTCTCTTACTTATTTTACAATTGATTGTACCGTTTTGGCTATTACCATATATTGAACCTCCCTGTACCTGCCCCCAATTCCCTACTATGTGCTTGGTATTCTTTCCTTATTTACCTGTTTTGACCATGTGAAGTGACTCCTTAACTAAAGGGTCTTTTGATCCTTACTCTTTACTAAGTTATTAGTACCAAAACACAGGGATCTTTTACTTATTTGTCCTGTATAGATTATTCTTGCCTATATGCTGCTGATTCTCAATATTTTGCAAATAAAACTTGCCTTATTTCTTGACTAATTGATTTCAAAGTCCTTTAATTACTACTGGACTTGATTCTTACCTTATTTCACTACTGCTTTTGAAAGCTATATATACTCTTACTCTTTCATTAAACTAATCAAGTCGAATTTGGCTCAATTCTCTCTATATACTACTTTTTTATGTTTTGTCTCTCTTGCCTCTATTGCTACTCTCTACTCTACTTGCTACTAGCCGACTGCTAAGCCAAGGCTACTGTTCTATTTTCTACACTCTACTGCTTCTCTTTACTTGCATCATTTGTATGTTTCTAGTTTAAATTAACAAGTGTTCCAAATAACATGTTTCAATTCTATTTGAGTTTCTTATTGTTCCTTGCATGGTTCTATTTATGGTTCTATTGCTTGCCATGTCATTAGCATGTCTAATCCTCTATATGATCTATTTTCTTCTTCTAGCTTAACACCTGCTCTATTCTCTGTGGTTCATTAGGGCCTATGGGATCATTTGACTATGTGGTTACTGTCTCTTTTCTCTTTGCATGTTTAGCATATTTGTGTGTCTTCTTTTTCATCTGTCTAGACTCTCTTCTGTGATCTGTTTAGTAGTTGTATGATGTTTGTTACTTCCATGAGGGTATCCCCAATATGTGATGAACCTGTAACTAAAACTGATCATCTACTGTCATCTTTATTTGTACCCAAACCCTTTTTCCTGTTTGTGTTTGTTTGCTTGGAACTCTACTGAATTGTGATTAGTGCTATTACTTCCTATTTCAAAATTAATTTCTCCTTTTAGTCTCTAAGTGATTTTAAAATTCCCTTGCTTAACCTCTTTTAGCACTTTACACAATTCCTAGACCTCTAGGTTCCACCCCCCTCAGTGTGTGCATCGCTTAGGGACCATGAGTTCCCTCTGAACCTTGAGACATTGAGGTAAGGGTACTCTACACTGCAGTGGTTTAAGCATGGGCATTTGTTGGGTGCTGGTATTGGCCAGGGCCCTCACCAAGGCCTTTGGGAGCTTTGCCGCACCCAGGTTGATGTAAGGCTGTGAAATTGAGAGGGGTGAGTCTGGAAGATTGGGCCTGATTGGACGCTCCCTATAGAATAACTTCTTATTTTCCTTTTTCATTATTGTAATTCATTTATTATGGTCTGTAATAATTTGTAAATGAATGAATGGAGCTGGATAGTGAATATGGGGGTTGTGCATGCCTAGCTTAGGTAATGGGTAAAAAAACATGCTTATAGGACCTTACTTACTTATTTGTGCATTAGATAACATACATAGGACATGCATTTCACATATTAGAAATCCTGTTTTAGGACTTTCACTTTCAGCATGTTATTATACTCATTTCATGATTCTGATCAGTTAATAACAAGCGAAATCAACTGCATAAGGTCATCGTTGCATTTGCATCCTAGAAACCATGTTTTACGAACCCCTACGTGCATTAGATATCTTCTTGCTTAGGACCTTCCCTTTGTTTGAGTTGCAATTCTTAAAATGTCTAACTAGCCTGCTTAATCTAATAATCCCGTAAAATATGGTTAATTTGTTTGAAACGTTTTCTGCAAGTATATATCCCCTTAAAATCAAGACTTAAATATACATGTTCACCCTTTGATATAATTAGGCAATATAGGCGACGCCTAGGCAAACATTAGGCCTAATGCGTATTAAGATTAATTAACTGGGTTTAGGTCAGACCAGTCCCCTTAAACATTTTATTTCCTGATGCTCGCCTTCTTATTTTACCTCATTGAAGTCATTTTTCTCTCGCTTTACTTTTAAAACAGTCTTGAAATTACGTATTTTCCTCCCCTAGGGCTCTCTGATTCTGTACTATTATGTTTAAACCACTGGGTTTTCAAAATGCTTCATTCTGCTCAAAATCGTGCTATTTCGAATCCTTGTTTCGTATTTCTTTCAAGTCACTACATTTTGACACCATTTTACTACTTCTTTTGCTGCAGTTCTTCGAAAACTAATAGCTACTACTCTATGTTGAGCCACTGTATTTTATTTATCCTTTAAAATCATTTCAAACTCATGCTTTAATAACCTTCATCTATGTTTACTGAAGGCTTTTAATCATTGCATATTTCTAAGTTTACTGCTGCCTTTAGCTATTGCATTCTGGTCACATATCACTATTTTACTCAAAAAAAAGACTTCAATGATTTTCTGCTATATTTCTGAAAATCAGCTATTTTGAATCACTCAACCTCGATTAAATCCTATTCCTTCATTAAGTTTTCCAAATCAGATTCTTCTTGTGATTTACTGTTTTACTCAAAATTCCTGTTTTAAACTCCTATCATTGAGACTTTAAGTGTGTTTGAGACGTGCCAATTATATGTCTACCTGTGGAGGGATCTATGAGCCTTATTTGCCCCCATGTGTTCCTTCATATGATCAATCATACTTGTTATGCACGTCGTTTAGTATTTTGTCCTTTAAACCTAACGGTTCATCCTAGCACTCACATGGTAGGATTAGTAGTACTAAACACCCTCCAGGACTCATAGGATGGGATGGGTAATGGCACGCAATAAGCTTTTGTGACCAACACATACGCTTTAAATAACCTTGCAAGGAGGGAAGGGTAGAATGCGGATATGATGACCGTTGCACTAATACCACGTGTAGCCACCTCCTCGAGGTGTGACAAATCGGGTATTGCATTGAAGTGATCCGTATTACTGTAAACCTAGGACAATTCTTTTCAAATGTTTATGTTATTCAAACACCTTTAAAGATTTTCATACTTGTTTTAAATCCCCTCTTATGTGAATCTTATTTGTTACTTGCTCACCGTCCAAATTCACAAAACATATTGGCCGGGACCAACAGTTGTGGATCTTGAGGGGTGCCTAATACCTTCCCCTTGGGATAATTTCAAGCCCTTACCCAATCTTCGGTAACGCGAACTAGTTCATGAGTTATCAACTCTAGGTGCCCTAACGCACCATAAAAATCGTTAGGTGGCGACTCTTCCTTAAACCTCTTCCTTTAAGGACTTGTCCAGAATATCATAAACCCGATCTCTCCGCACCTAACCCGTGCGATAGAAAAAGTAGGCACGATAGTTGTTCGAATTTCTGCTCTTGATATGTACTTGTTGTTTATTTCCTGACATGCCTACCGTATTTCATTATATTCTATCATATGTTATTACTGTTGGACATTAGTGAGTATCAAGTCGACCTCTCGTCACTACTTCTTCGAGTTTAGGCGGGATACTCAGTGGGTACATATTTATTAAATATGTACTCATGCTGCACTTTTGTACTTAACTGTACAAGTTTTGAGGCTGGTGCTTCTGGTTATTGTACCGGAGATAGATCCTGAGCTTGTGGACTTGACTTCACGGTGAGATGCTTCCTCTGGCGATTACCAGCAGCACCATGGAGTTTTCACTTACTTTTGTTATTTTTCAAATCTGTTTCATCCAGACTGGGGATTTGTGTATATATTACTTTCCTTTGTATAGTTCGTTAGTATGCCCATGACACTCGTGACAGTAGTTCCTGGCACACACGTAGTGTATATTTTGGGAGTTGGGGTTGTATATGCATACATATGCCTTATTTTGGCCATGTAGTGTTATGCTTTATTTCCATGTCAAGCTATCATCTTTAATTGTTTAAAATTTGTAAATGTTGACTGGTTTAATTAAATGGGAAGGGTAACACTTAGTGTAATTTGTGTTGGCTTGCCTAACCCCGTCATTGGGCGCCATCACGACCTGGATTAGGATTCTGGGTCGTGACAATGTGGTATTATAGCACTAGGTTCACGTAAGTCTCACGAGTCACGGGCAGGCCTATTAGAGTCTTGCGGATCGGTACAGAGACGTCTGTACTTATTTTCAAGAGGCTATAGGGTGTTAGGAAACTTCCCTTTATTCATATCCTTTCGTGCAATCTATGATGTATTCAAACGTATTCTTCTATTCTCTCACAGATGGTGAGGACGCGTGCATCCGATGTTTCTAGCCCAGGATATGTCGTTGTCCCCGCCGCCAGAGGTCGGGGTAGAGACGGGGGTAGAGAACCTGCTCGAGGTAGGGGACGAGGGCGTCCCAGAGCTACACCAGTGGCACCGCCAGAGGACCCTATTATGGAGGAGTAGGATAAGGTGCCTCTAGTAGCACCTGCTCCAGTGGATTCCATGACGGGGCCAGGCTTCCAAGAGGTCATGGGTCGTATGTTGATATTCATGTACACTATGTCCCAGGCTGGTTTGATTCCAGCCGACCCTGCTACTTCTCAGGCAGGAGGGGAAATCTAGACCCCTACCGCTTAGGCCATAGGTTAGGTAGTAGCAGCATGTCATACCCCGGGCACACCGCCTGTGGGATGGGTTCAGCCCGTAGTAGCAGCCCCAGAGCCCAGGCCAGTTGCAGAGGGTGACCAGCAGAAGATAATGGATAAATGGACCCGACTTCGCCCTCTAGTCTTCGGGGGTGAGTGGGGTGAGGATGCTCAGGTTTTCATTGATAGGTGCAGGGACAGACCGCACAACATGAGGATTTTTAGTCCCATGGAGTGGATTTCCCACATTTCAGTTAGAGGGCAGAGCTCGCAGGTGGTGGCAGTCACATATTCTCAGCAGACCAGCAGATTCTCCTCCTGTCTCTTGGGATCAGTTTGCTCAGCTATTTCTAGATAGATACATTCCACCTTCTGAGAGGGAAGAGCTACGGGGTCAGTTTGAGCGACTAGAGCAGGGGCAGATTTCAGTGATTGATTATGAGGCTAGATTTTTTGAGTTATCTCGCCATGCCCTTATGATATTGCCTACTGATGCCGAGAGGGTGCGGCGGTTTGTGGCAGGCTTGCATCCAGGTATTAGGGCCTCTATGGCCCGAGAGGTGGAGATGGGTACCCCCTACCATCTTGTAGTCGAGATAGCTCGACGGATCGAGGGGTATCGGTTGAGGAGCAGGGAGCAGGGTCAGCAGAGTCAGCGGGACAAGAGGGTCGGGTTCTCGGGTGAGTTCAGGGATAATTCAGCTAGGAGCAGGGGTCAATTTGGGGGTGGTCAGCCCAGCAGACCTTCATATTCAGCACCCCCACTACCCCCTCAAGGTGGTTTAGTGAGGCCCCAGTTCGGCGCCATGCCAAAGCGTTCCTATCGTCCTCCAGCCATCCAGTGTACACCCAGCGGTTATTCCAGTCAGCAGAGATCCTCTAGTTCCTATTTCAGTGCCTTACCAGAGGGTTCACACTGCCCTCCGGCTATTCAGAGTTCTTCCTCTTTCGAGCAGCGGGCTGTAGCACCAGGAGGTTGTTTCGAGTGTGGGGAGTCGGGTCATACGTGGAGGTATTGTCCCAGGTACCGGGGCAAGGCAGTGCAGCAGAGTTATCAGCCTAGGAGTTAAGCACCAGCAGTCCGGCCACCTCGAGGTGGAGGACAGGTCGGCAGGGGTCGTCCTAGAGGGGGAGGCCAGTCAGGAAGAGGTCAGTTAGTTCATGTTCACTCTGGGCAGTCTTCAGAAGCCTAACCAGATTTTATGCCATTCCGGCCAGATTAGATGCAGTGGCCTCAGACGCCATATTCACAGGTATTATCTTAGTATGTGGTAGAGAGGCTTCTGTACTATTTGATTTAGGATCCACGTATTCATATGTTTCAGTACTATTTGCTCATTTTCTTGATATCCCTAATGAGTCCTTGGGTTCCCCTATATATGTGTCCACTCTTGTGGGCGATTCTTTGGTGGTAGACCAGGTCTACCGGTCTTGTGTGATCACTTTCTGCGGTTCCGATACTAGAGCAGATTTTTTATTGCTGGATATGATTGATTTTGAGGTTATCCTAGGCATGGATTGGATATCTCCTTATCATGTTGTGTTATATTGCCATGCCAAGACAGTCACTTTAGCCATGCTTGAGTCGCCTAGGCTAGAGTGGAGAGGTTCTTCAGTTAGTGCCTCCAGCCGGGTCATTTCCTTCATAAAGGCTTGGCATATGGTCGAGAAGGGTTGTTCGGCCTACCTTGCTTATGTGCGGGACACCACCGCCGAGTCCTCAACCATTGATTCAGTGCCGGTGGTGCGAGAGTTTTCAGACGTATTTCCTTCAGATCTTCCAGGCATGCCTCTAGATCGAGATATTTATTTCTGTATTGATTTAGCTCCAGATACTCAGCCTATTTCCATTCCCCCGTATCGTATGGCTCCTAAGGAGTTGAAAGAGTTAAAGGAACAACTTGAGGAGTTGTTGGCTAAGGGGTTCATCAGGTCGAGTGTGTCGCCAATGGGTGCTCCAGTCCTATTTGTGAAGAAGAAGGATGTGTCTATGTGGATGTGTATTGATTACCGCCAGCTGAATAAGGTTACTATTAAGAATAAGTATCCTGTGCCGCGCATCGATGATTTATTTGACCAGTTGGAGGGTGCTCGTGTGTTTTCCAAGATTGATTTGAGATCGGGTTATCATCAGTTGAAGATTCGGGCTTCGGATGTTCCGAAGACTGCATTTCGTGCCAGATATGTCCATTATGAGTTCCTGGTGATGTCCTTTGGTTTAACTAATTCCCCAGCAGCATTCATGGACTTGATGAATAGGGTATTCAAGACGTATATTGATTCCTTCGTCATCGTCTTCACTGATGACATCTTGATTTATTCGCGGAGCCTGGGTGAGCATGAGCAGCATTTGAGAGTTGTGCTCCAGACCTTGCNTCAAGGTTGATCCTCGGAAGATTGAGGTGGTTCAGAGTTGGTTGCGTCCTACTTCAACTACAGAGATCAGGAGTTTCTTGGGCCTAGCAGGCTATTATCGCCGATTCGTGGAAGGGTTCTCTTCTATTGCAGCTCCATTGACCAGATTGACTCAGAAGAATGCCCCGTTCCGGTGGTCCGATGAGTGTCTCAAGTACCTCAGCACAAGTTCTGTCATTGCCTTCCGGTTCTGGGATGTATACCGTGTATTGCGACGCCTCACGCGTCAGGTTGGGATGTGTGTTGATGCAGAATGGCAGGTTTATTGCTTATGCTTCGCGCCAGTTGAAGGTTCATGAAAAGAATTATCATGTGCACGACTTGGAGTTGGCGGCGATTGTTCATGCTTTGAGAATTTGGCGGCACTATTTGTATGGTGTGTCATGTGAGGTCTACACTGATCACCGCAGTTTGCAGCACTTATTCAAGCAGGGGGACCTTAATTTGAGGCATCGGAGATGGCTTGAGTTGTTAAAAGATTATGATCTCACTATTTTGTACCACCCGGGCAAGGCGAACATAGTAGTAGATGCTTTGAGCAAGAGAGCAGCGAGTATGGGTAGCTTGGCCTACATTGCAGCTGAGGATAGACCTTTAGCCTTGGACATTCAGTCCTTGGACAATCGCCTTGTAATATTGGACCTTTCGGAGCCTCGTCGAGTTTTGGCTCATGTAGTTGCTCAGTCTTCATTGTTGGGGGAGATTAAGGCTCGACAGTTTGATGATCTATGCCTTGCAGAGCTTCGGGACACGGTGGTCCTGGTTAGGACCAAGGAGGTTACTTTGGGCGAGGATGGTGTCTTGAGGCTCCAGGGCCGTTTATGTGTTCCTAATATTTATGGCATGAGGAAGAGAATTCTAGAAGAGGCCCACGGTTCTCGGTATTCTATTCATCCGGGTGCGACGAAGATGTACCGTGATTTGAAGCAGCACTACTGGTGGAGGCGGATGAAGAAGGATATAGTGCAGTATGTGGCTAGGTGCCTCAATTGTCAGCAGGTCAAGTACGAGCACCAGAGCCCAGGAGGCTTGTTTTAGCAGATGCCCATTCTTGAGTGGAAATGGGAGCACATCACTATGGACTTTGTGTTTGGGTTACCTCGGACTTTGCGGAAGGTTGACGCGGTTTGGGTCATTGTGGATAGATTGACCAAATCGGCGCATTTCATTCCTGTGGCTACTACTTATACTACGGAGAGGCTGGCCCAGATTTATGTTCGGGAGATAGTCCGGTTGCACGGTGTGCCGGTGTCCATTATATCAGATCGAGGTCCTCAGTTCACCTCGCACTTCTGGAGAGCATTGCACAGTGAGATGGGCACTCAGATAGATCTCAGCTCAGCATTTCACCCTCAAACTAATGGTCAGTCAAAGCGTACAATTCAGATTTTGGAGGATATGCTCCGGGCTTGTGTGATTGATTTTGGCGGTCAACGGGACCAGTTCTTTCCTTTGGCGGAGTTTTCATACAATAACAGTTATCAGTCCAGCATCGAGATGGCTCCATTCGAGGCTTTATATGGTCGGCGATGTCGTTCTCCTATCGGGTGGTTTGAGCCTGGCGAGGCCAAGTTATATGGCACAGATCTTGTGAGAGATGCTCTGGATAGGGTGAAGATTATTCATGAGAGACTTCGCACAGCTCTGTCTAGACAGAAGAGTTACGCAGATCAGCGAGCGCGTGATGTAGCATTTATGGAGGGAGATAAGGTTATGTTTAAGGTTTCGCCAATGAAGGGCGTTATGAGATTCGGGAAGAAGGGAAAGCTGAGCCCCAAGTTTATAGGCTCTTTCGAGGTGTTGAGGCGAGTCGGGGAGGTTGCTTATGAGCTTGCTTTACCTCCCGCCTTATCAGGAGTTCACCTGATTTTTCATGTACCCATGCTCCGGAGATATCATGTCGATTTCTCTCACGTGATTGATTTCAGCACTATTCAGTTAGATGAAAAGTTGGGCTTCGAAGAGGAGCCAGTTGCTATTATTGATAGGCAGGACCGCCAGTTGAGGTCTAAGAGAGTTTCTGTCGTGAAGGTCCAGTGGAGGGGCTAACCAGTCGAGGAGGCGACTTGGGAGTTAGAGGAGGACACGCGGAGCAGGTATCCATAGCTATTCAGCACTTCAGGTATGATTCTACGTCTGTTCGAGGACAAACATTTGTTTTAGAGGGGGAGATTGTGATGACCCAAAAGGGTCATCTTATGTAAAGTTAATTATGACTGTGTTTCGAGGCCCTGAAAGTCTCCGTTAATCTCACCTCGATGTGCGTGCGTAGCCCGGGCGCGTAGCCCGGGCGCGTAGCCGGGAAGCCTTTAAGTGGAAACTTGATAAAGAGTTGAATTTATGATAATTAATTGAATAAAGTTGACTTTGGTCAACATTTTTGGTAAACAGACCCGGATCCGTGATCTGACGGTCCTGAAAGGTCCCAAGGAAAATATGGGACTTGGGCGTATGCCCGGAATCGAATTCCGAGGACCCAAGTCCAAGAAATGAATTTTTAAAGAAAATTGTTTTCTGAAAATAATAAAGGCTTATGAAAATGAACCTTGATGTGAAACCTGTGCTGCCAAGCCCGTATCATGGTTTCGGAGCCCGGAATATGTTCAATATGTGTTATTTAAGTTATCTATGAAATTTGGTAAGAAACGGACTTGATTTGACGGGTTTCGGATAAAAATGGGAAAATTTAGAGTTAATGAAGTTTTGAGGATTTTCATAGAATTTGAAATTTGGTTTGGAATGTGATTTTATGTTACCGAGGTCCGAATGCAATTCCGAGACTTGGAATAGTTCCGTTATGTAATTTACGACTTGTCTGCAAAATTTGAAATCATTACGAGTAGTATAGGCCGGTTCGGCGCATTGAAATGAATTCTAGAATCTTAAGTTCTTAAGCTTGATTCAATTTGGTTTTGGGGTTGAATTCTGAGTTTCGTTGTTGTTTTTTGCGTTTCGAAAGTTCGAGCGAGTCCGTATCATGAATACAGATTTGCCAGTGCTTTTGGAAGGGGTTCCGAGGGGCTCGGGTGAGTTTTGGACCCCCTGGGAACTAAGTTGGAAAAACCAGATTTTTGCTATATGGTTTCCTTCTCTACGATCGCAGGAGGTGGGTCGCGATAGCGGAGAAGGAGTTGGGTTGGGCTGCTGATTGTTCTTCGCGATCGCATCTTCCTCTTCACGATCGCGGAAGGCTGGACTACATGCCTTCGCGATCGCAGTCCCATCCTCGCGATTGCATAGTGCCAAGCCAGGGCCGATCACAGTTACTCTGCGCGATCGCAAGACCTCTGTCGCGATCGCAGAGGTCTGGCCAGTTGGCCTCCGCGATCGCAGGACCTCTGCCGCGATCGCAGAGGTCTGGCCAGTTGGCCTCCGCGATCGCAGGACCTCTGCCGCGATCGCAGAGGTCTGGCCAGTTGGCCTTCGCGATCGCATGCCCTTGTCGCAATCGCAGTGAAGGAATCCCTGGGCAGTGTTATTAAATACGGGACTTAGCATATTTCCTCCATTTTCATCTTCCTCCTCAAGTTTTTAGAGAGCTCTTCAAGGAACCTTCCACCACTGTTATTGAGGTAAGTAAATTCCATAGTTTTACTAATTTCAAACATTAATTTCAAGTTAAATTCCCTACTAAATTATCTAAAATCATAGAATTAGGTAGTAATTTTAGGGTTCTTGAGGATTCTGTGATTTTCCATTTTAGGCCTTGAATTCAAGTAAAAACACACCTTAATGATCCTTAGGATATGGGTGAGTGATCCCTTCGAGAATTTTCGGAATTTGATCATGCGGGACCGGGGTTGGAATTTAGGAATTCTTCAAGAATAGTGATTTTAGTGAATAACCAAGATAATTTCCCTCATTGTGAATGCATTGATTTAATTGTACCCGTTTTGACTAGTTGCGAGTCCTCGGGTGTAGAGTTCAGAGTTCGGGCGCAATTGTGGTCCGAGGGGTAGATTCGACACGAGGTGAGTCTCCTTTCTAACCTTGTAAGAGGGAATTGTCCCCATAGGTGATGTATATACTATGTGTAAATTGTTTGGGGGCTACGTACGCGCCAAGGGACGAGAGTCCGTACGTAGCGGCTATTATTGTTATGTCCGGGTAGTTAGGCCCACATCATGCCTTATATGCTTCCTCATAATGCCTTATATGCCTTATATGCTTCCTCGTAATGCCTTATATGCCTTATATGCTTCCTCGTAATGCCTTATAGGCTTCCTTGCAATGCTTTATATGATTCATTGTGATGCCATATGTACTATGAGATTATGTTTTGTATAGTATTGTTCCTCTAAGGATTTATGGAAAATTGTTGAATGGAAAGGAATTTGTTGTGGAAAGTAAATATTGAAATATATATGGGATCGGGCCGTACGCCACGACAGAGTTGAAAAAGTAATTGAAGTATATAAATGGAATCGGGCCGTACGCCACGGCAGAGTTGAAAAGAAATTGAAATGTATATGGGATCGGGCCGTACGCCACGTCAGAGTTAAAAAGCAGTTGAAATATATATGGGATCGGGCGCCACGGTAGTGTTGAGAAGCATTTGTGATATATATGGGATCGGGTCATACGCCACGGCAGTGTTGAGAAATACTTGAAATACATATGTGATCGGGTCGTACGCCACAGCGAGTTTAGAAGGTACCTTATGGGAGCGGGTCGTACGCCATGGCGGATCTAAGACTTGGTGATTATTGTTTCATTTCGGGTCTTACCCTTGAAAGTGTATTATTGTTTAATTCAGTAGTTGTTCGAATTTCTGCTCTTGATATGTACTTGTTTTTTATTTCCTGACATGCCTACCGTATTTCATTATATTCTATCATATGTTATTACTGTTGGACCTTAGTGAGTATCGAATCGACCTCTCGTCACTACTTCTTCGAGTTTAGGCGGAATACTCACTGGGTACATATTTATTTAATATGTACTCATGCTGCACTTCTGTACTTAACTGTACAGGTTCTGAGGCCGGTGCTTCTGCTTATTGTACAAGAGATAGATCCTGAACTTGTGGACTTGACTTCACGGTGAGCTGCTTCCTCTGGCGATTTCCAGCAGCACCATGGAGTTTTCACTTACTTTTGTTATTTCTCCCATCTATTTCATCTAGACTGGGGATTTGTGTATATATTACTTTCCTTTGTCTAATCCGTTAGTATGCCCATGACACTCGTGACACTAGTTCCTGGAACACATGTAGTGTATATTTTGGGAGTTGGGGTTTTATATGCATACATATGCCTTATTTTGGCCATGTAGTGTTATGCTTTATTTCCATGTCAAGCTATCATCATGTTTTATTGTTTAAAATTTGTAAATGTTGACGTGTTTAATTAAATGGGAAGGGTAACACTTAGTGTAATTTGTGTTGTCTTGCCTAACCCCGTCGTTGGGCGCCATCACGACCTGGATTAGGATTCTGGGTCGTGACACTATCAAACCTAACCATTCCCATAAACCATTCACTCACCCAGCCTTAGACGTTGCAAGTGTTTTTCTAATAACTCCATCGGTATACTTCGTCGACGGATCTGTAACTACATACAGCCTGATTCCTCTAAAACCAGGGATATGTAGGCAACTCAGAAGCCAGGGTGCGGCCTAAATCTCCCAACCCGTTTCGCTCGGTAAAATTGGCCATCATATCTTTACCCGACAAACTCTTTCATCATTTCCGGGTAAAGAGGGGCAGCTGTTGATATCCAATTGTTTCAAAAAATATTTTTAAATTGCATATATAGCCTCAAAATCATGCATTAATAGCAATTGGTATTTTTCTATAATTTTTCCTATATTTTATTAACTTATTATAATTTATCCAGCATTTTATTTTCAATAAATAATTACAAAATTTCATTACAAATGATTTCAAAAAGCATTTCTTGATTTAATTTATTATTTAGGGTCCTACTAAGACCAGATTATTTCACAATCAGACGAATTGGCACATTTTGGCTATAATTGCAATAACTTTGCATTTATAGCACAAAAATATGATTTTATACTATTTTTATCCAATAATTAACCATTTGTATTTTTAAATACTAATTTATCATTTTAATTTATTTTTTAGCATGAATTTCATTTGTACACAATTATTAGCTATTTTTATAAATTGTTTTATCTAATTTAATTAGGTGTTTAACAGCTAGCCACTTATATTTCAATTGTAGCCTAATTATGACCTGATCCTAACCCAATGAAATCAACCCAACAGACCCCAAGCCCAAACCTAAATCCTACCCGGCCCAATCCGGATTTAATCCTGACCGTTGATCAAAATTGATCAACGGTCCAAATGACCTCTTCATTAAATAAACCTAAAGACTACCCTTACCCCTTCTCATTTCACTCCCTCACTCCGCCGTTACATCTCTCTCAACTTCCTCTGTTAACCTAAGCCATTCTCCGTCCATCACCTTGCCGGAAACCATGGTGGTTTCACCACCCCCAGCCTCATGGCTCTCTCCTTAAACGGGTATCACTGCTCTGAGGTCTTCAAGAGAACCAGAGGCGGTTCACTCACCTCCTATGATCTCTCATGCCATTCTCCGGCCATCCATGGCCGTCCGAGTAAGATCTTACCATATCCGGTTAAAACCTGTGATTTTTGAGTTGCTTCTCCTTCTCTCTAGGTTCTCTCTTTGAAACCCTAACTTCCAAACCCTCAATTTTCTTTAGATCTGTAACGGATCCGTACATATTATGAGTTATTTCAATGTTTTCCTTAAAGATTTTCAGTTTCCCTAAAACGATTCTTCATCTTCAATCTAGGGTTCTTAAACCCCTTTTCAAAACAGTTTTCTTTCTAACTTTTTAGCATTATCTTATGATTTTCATTGTGTTTAAACATTATTTAACCTTTTCCCTTTTGTCTGATTCATTTTTGTTAAAAACCCCCAAATTTCTTGGTTTCAATCTGTGGTTCTGAGTTTATTTAGGATAATATGTTTGCCTGTTCTATTATGATTGATGTGTTTTCATGAGTACTTCGTGATTTTTTTATTTTTCTCCAGTCTTGCCATCAAGGTTTCTAACTCTTCATCTCCTTTTTCTATATCATGTCTATTCTGTTAATTTAGGCCATTGTTCTATGTGAACTTATTGAGTTTTTGATTTTACTCCATGTTTGCCATTACGGTTTCTGACTCTTCATTACTTCTACCTATATCATGCCTATGCTATGATTCATATTGTGTTCTATATGAAACCCTAACTTTTATGTTATACTAGTCTTATCATAGTTCTGATTTTTTGTCCATCACATGTTTATTCTCATAATATTGTGATAAATTACTGATATCTTCTCTATTTGTGAATCCCTGAATCTCTATAATTGGTACTTCATTGATTTTTGCATAATAATTCTTGAGGATTTTTTATTTTCTGTTTCTCTTTGTTTGTATCATACCTACCCCACTAATGATTGATAGTTTCCCTGATTGATGTTGATTTCCTGTGATTCGAACCTCACTTGAGGGTTTTTCTTACTGATTTCCATAATATAAATTATTTCTTGCCTTATTTCTCTGGCTGATTTTGCTGTCAAATTAATTAATATATATACTTTCCTTAAGGATTCTGAACTTGGCCCTAATTACATGATCTATACCTATATTAAACTTGTACTATTTCCTTATGTATTACCATCAGTCTATACGATTTTCTTTCCTTATGTTACTACTGTCTATCACTGATTGAGTAAGACTCCTTAATTAAAGGGAGTAATTACATTAATTTGATTCTAATTGATGCTTCCCTCTATAATTTTGTTGAACCATTATTTGTTACCTTATTCTCTGCCTATTTCAAAACTATATATATACCCTACTCTTTCATTAGCAAAGACACGAACACACACTGTTCAGAACTCTCTTACACACAAATACTCTTTCTTCTGCTCTCTTTCTGGTTACTTGTTATTATCAGCCGACTGCAAACCAAGGCTGATTAATCTAATATATTTCTCTTTATTATGTGCTTGTTATATCCTATACTGGTATGTCCTAATTTCAGTTTAAGTCACAAAACAACATGTTAATTTTGCTACTACAATTCATTCTCTTTCTAGTCTACCTTTACTTATGGTTCTGTTGTTCAACCTGCAATTAGCATGTCTACTTTATTGCTTACTAGGATTATTCTTAATATGTACCCCTCCCTTAGACTCAGCATATTTAAAAAGTATTATCCCACTTAGTATCCCTCAATGTGATTCTGCTTCACTTATGTTTTCTTTGATTCCTGGCATACAACAGTGTGTGCTATATGCTACTTGATCTCTCTATAGTCCTGAAATACATGATGTATCTGAAACCCCTTAGAATCTCTTTGATTATGAGCTTATATGTAACTCTTCCTACTGTGTTCCTACCCCTGTGTGCTTCATATTTTTCCCTTATCCCTCATCTCCCTGTTTGTGATTGTTGAACTTGTCTTAGTTCCTATTTCTTGTTCTATGTGTGCTGTTGTTTATACTGTTGCCCTACCCTTTTTCAAACAGTTTTCACTGAGTAAACTCTTCTATTGTTCTGCAAAACTTATTTTAAACACGTTTTATTTCAAATAACTATTTTCCTACTTAGTCTTTTCAAAACTATGTCAAACACTCTCACTCGACTCTTAGATACTTAGGTTCTGCCCCTCTAATGTGTGACTGCTTTGGTATCCCTATGAGGTCCCTCTAAACTCTGATACATTATGGCTTGCCCTTCCACACTGTACTTACTCAATTATGGTTATGACAATCTGGGTGTGAGCACTGCCCGGGATCCCTTGAGGTCCTTAGGGTACTCTGACACACCCGGATTATGTGAAAGGCTATGAAACACTTCTTGGCATTGACAATTCTAGAGATTTTGGGCCTATTGGTAGGCTCCCTATAGTGTAACTTCTTATTTTTCTTATTCCCTTATGTAATTCATGCAATAGTATGTAATAATTCATTTGTAAACAACTATTGGGGATGGATAGTGAAAAGGGAAGGGTAACTATGCATGCCAAATGGGTAGAAACCATGCCTTTAGGTTTATGTTTCCTATTTGCGCAATAGAACTCATGTTTAGGACCAATTTGTGCAAATCATATCATTATATATCATGCTCTTTAGGCTCTATGAGTACTGTTTGTCGCACCCTCTTTTTCTCGCGAAATCAGGTTTATGACATTGGTTGAGACAACTCATTCCTTTTGGGAAAGGGGTCTTGCGTTTTTGGAGAGTGTCCACCTAACGATTTTCATGTTGCGTTAGGGCACCTAGGGGGGTTCATTGATAACTACGTTGATAACCAGAGACAGGGTAAGGGCTTGAACGTATCCTAAGGGAAAAGTGTTAGGCACCCCTTTGGATACACAAGTGTGGTTTCCGGCCAAACAACTTTTTTGTGAATTTGTACAATTTAGCAAATAAACAAGTAAGGCTCAAATAATAGAGGATTTAAGTCTAAGTACAAATATTTTAAAAAACAGTTAATGAAGAACTAGCTTTTGTAAAGAATTACAATCTAAGCATATTTATGAAATGTAAAGGAATGTCCTAGGTTTGTTTATAATATGGATCACATCAATACAATACTCGGTATGACACTCCTCAAAGAGGGGCTACACGTGGTATTAGCGCACCGGTCATCATGTCCATATCTACCCTCTCCCGCTCCGTGAAGTTAACTATAACGCGTGTTGGTCACGATCTCTATTGCATGCTGTTACTCGTCTCTTTCCTATCAGTCCTGGAGGAAATTAGGACTCCTATCCTATAAGGGAGGTGCTAGGCATACCCTTATGTTTTAAAAGGTGAAAATTACTAAGGCGACACATAATAAAAACATATAGGACTTCAATTAAGGGGAAAAGCATGGAAACCAGATAAAGGCTCAAGTATACCTCCACACATATTGCACATAAACACCATGTCTCATACAAAACTAAGGTCTTAAATTTAGATTATGATCCTAAGAATAATGTCTAAGGGATAATAGCAGAGTCATATTACATAACTCAAAGAGGAAGTCACAATCAGGCTTGCCTACTGATTTTAACATGCTGACAGTTAAACATAACCATAGAGATAGTTCTGGTTTTATTTTTTTGGATGATTACCTAAGGTTTGCCTAAGTGTGTAGAATAATATGCATCAGTTGTCCAGCTTTATTGATAACTCATGGTTGTTATACTTAATAGCATGCAATTCTAGGTGTTGCAGATACTCAGAGACTAAGTTACCAGTTTGTTAGAATAGGAAGACTGTTTTGTATTTAGACTAAGTGTGGTTAGATAAGTGTCACCCTATAACATGTTGTATAACGCAGAATGATGCTTATGCAGTCGCTAAGACAAGATCTCTAAATGCACATAGAACCATAACATTATGCACAGTTTCAGGAATAGCACAAGTGATAGTTTTTAATGTTGTTTACCTAGAAACAGGATCTCTAAGTGCGTAGGCATGATGACACATGATTGAAATTTTATTAACATTATTTATTCTAAGGCAGGATTTATAAATGATATCTCAGAACAGGTAGACATCTGCAGAATATCATAATAGCCATTTTGTTGATGTTATTTGCCCTATAGATAGGATTTTTAAGCGTAATGAGATGCTGAATACAATACCCATAAATCCTCAGTAACATGATATGCATGGCATGCTTGGCATGTTGTACCTAAACATAGGTTCTATTGCGCATAGAGAAAAAGTAAACCTATAGACATGATCTCTACCCTTTATTATACTACAACATGCATATCACCCACCCATTTCACTATCCATCCCCATAATTGTCTTTACAAATAATTATTACAGGCCTCTGAATATGAATTACAATATCTAAAAGTAAGAAAAGATGAAGTTAACTATAGGGAGCCTTCATAGTAGGCCCAAGTCTCCAGGTCCTCCGTGCCATGTATTGTTTCACAACCTTTATCATAATTCGGGTGTGTCAGAGTTCCCTAAGGACCTCAAGTGCTCCGCGGCAATGCTCACACCCAGATTTCATAGCCAAGATAGAGTAAGTGCAGTGTGGGAAGGCCAGCTCTTATGTGTCAAAGTTCAGAGGGAGCTCAAGGGTCCCAAAGCAATGCTCACACAAAAGGGGCAGAACTTAGTGGTCTAAGAGTAAGGTGAGAGTGCTCAACATAGTTTTGGGAGAGTTTAAGTAAGAAACAGTTTTGAAATGAGAGACTCAATTGAAATAGTTTTATAAAATGGGGAGAGAGCTGTCTTAATAAAACATATTTGAGAAGAGCAGGGCAATCAACAAGCAACAAACCAAACTCAGAACCAAAAACATGTTCAGTATCACACATGGAACAATAGAACCAAAGAAGGTTCAAGACCCAAACTTTCACACAAGGGTATTAGGGATTGGGCACACATAGAACACATGATGAAAAACATGTAATAGGCAGCACACAACCAAAAGTTCAGGGGATTCAGGGAATTGGGGACACAGTAAAGCATAGAATTATACTAACATAATAAGACCAAACAGTTCAAGACAGTAGAATCTACCCAAACTATTGTACCAAACATAAGCCGAAAGGTTCGCATGAAGGCAGGTTTGGACACACAAAGGCATGCTAATAAATAAGGCAGAACTTGACATACCAGATAAAATCCAAGATCCTAGTTACATGTTGAACAATAGAATAATAGATACAAGAAGATTGGAAACACAATGAATTGCAACAGTAATAGAAACATATTGGTTTGAAGACTGAAATCTAAATTAGAACATACCAGTAGGGTGCAGAAAGCAGTAACACAAAGCAAAAAATAGGAGATGCACAGTAGGTAGCCTTGGCTTGTAGCCGGCTAATTTAGAGTAGTAGCAAGTAGCACAGAAGAGCAAGTTTAGTTGTGAGAGAGAGATTTGCACAGATTAGTTCGTGTCTGTGTGTCTTTTTGAAAAACAAGAAGACTGTGTATATATAGTTTTGAAAATTGTTGCCAATAAGGTAGGAATCAGAATTAACCAATGATTGTGGGACTGAGTATGATTCAGTACACAATCAGTTCAAGTATCCCCCTAATTAAGGGAATTATTCAAACGATGGGTAACAAAATAAGGAAAGAGACCATATATAACTTGAGGGAATATTCAGACAGTGTAAGTATAGCAGGTAATTAGGTGTCCCCTTAATTGAGAGGTTAAACTTAAACGGCTAGTAGGAAAAATAACAATTAAGGAAAGTTTTTATGAATACAACACACAAGAAAACAATTTTAACCAGATACAAGTAAGCAATTAGGACTAGGTTCAGAAGATATCAATAAAGGAAATAATAATCAATTAGAAACCAATTAATCATGTAACAAGGTAAGAAAATAAGTTAAAAGTCGGAAGTCAGTAAGAATAAGGTTCTTCGAATCTCAAGGAATCAGGGGTGCAAATAATAAATCAGGAACCCTAACAAAGTAAAGTTGCAGAGAGTCAGGGATTCGAACAGGAACAAAATCAATTAGGCAAATAATAGGCAAGAAAAAACATAGCAAGGCAAAGAATCATTTAGAATTAGGGATTCGAGGTTTAGCACACATTTAAACGAACAGGGAGAATTAAAGAGTCGAAAACCCTAGTGTCTATAGTAGCAAAATCATACAAGTTTAGAGACAAAGCAGTAACATTAAAGGGATTAAACGGGACGAACATGATATAAGCAAAAGAGAACATAATCAGAAACCTTAATGAGCAAAAATAGGGCAAAATCATAGGAAACTTAAACATTTATGAGAAATAAGAATTCATGCATTTAAACGAACATATTAGTCAAAGATAGACTCAGAATTTAGGAAAACCTAGGGTTTTCAGCATATTCAGTCAAAATGAAAAGAAAACTTCAAATAAATCGTTGAATCATAGAAAGAATCGTAGAATTATAGTAAAATCCAAAAAATGGTTTTGAAAGAAGGGTTATGAAACCCTGATTTTGAGATGAAGGAACATTTAGAAATAGGAAGGTTTCTTTGAAGGAAAATGTAACGACCCGACCGGTCGGTTTTAGATCCAGCGCGTTGTTCAGTAGTTGGGAGTCATGAACAGCTTCATTTCGGGTATTGTGACTTGTGTGTATGGTCAGAGTTGAAAATCAGGAGGTTCGGAGTTAATTTGAAAGGAAAATTCTCATTTCAGAAGCCTTAAGTTGAAGAAATTGAGTAAGACTCGAATTTTGAGTAAACGACCTCGAAATCAGGATCTGAGGGTTCCAGCAGGTTCGTATGGTGATTTCGGACTTGGGCGTATGTTCGGATCGGGATTTGGATAACCCGAGAGCGTTTCGGTGTATATTGTGGAAGTCAGCATTTTTGAAGAAATTTCCTAAGTTTGGCTTGAAGCTCATTTCAATGATATTGATGTCCGTTTGGAATTTCGAGTTTTGGATAGCTCTGTATGGTGATTCTGAAGTTGGGAGCGCGATCGGAAGTTAATTCGGATGTCCGGAGATCATTTTGAAGTCATTTGGCTAAAGATAAAAATTTGAAGGCTTTTGAGAAGTTTGACCGAGAGTTTGACTTTTTGATATCGGGGTCGGATGCTAATTCTGAAAGTTGGAGTAGGTCTGTAATGTCGAATATGACTTATGTGCAAATTTTGGGGTGAATCGGACGTGATTTGATAGGTTTCGGCATCAGATGTAGAAGTTTGAAATCTCAAAGTTCATAAAGTAGAGTTTTTATGCGATTCGTGATTCAGGCGTTGTTTAGGGTGATTTGAAGCCTCGATCTAGTTCGTGGGATTTTATGGGACTGAGTCGTGTGTTTGGATGGGGTCCCGGGGGCCTCGAGTGTGTTTCGGGGTTGTTTCGGATCACTTTTCTCTATTTTGATGTTGCTGGTTTTCTGGTGCTGCTGGTGTTCTATGCGATCGCATCCTTTGTTGTGCGATCACGAAGAAGAAAAATGAGGGGCCTGAGTCTTGGCTTATGCGATCGCGGCCCCGTGGGTGCGATCGCGAAGAAGAAAAATTGGAAGGCTGCTGGATTGGCTTACGCGATCGCAAGAAGTGCAATGCGGTCACGGAGAAGGCTGGGGCTGGGCTATGCAATCGCGAGGCTTAAGATGCGGTCGCGGAAAAGGATTTTGGGCCAGATTTTCATTGGCTTCCGCGATCGCGAAGGTAATTCCGCGATCGCGGAGAGGAAAGATCTGGGCAGTGTTGTTTAAAAACGGGATTTTGGCATTTCCTTCATTCATTTCATATGCTATGGACGAATGTGGAGAGCATTTCAAGGGGGATTCCATCAAGCTTCATAGGTAAGTTTCTTCTACTCATTTCTAGGATTAAATACAAGACTACTACATAAATTTGGTATGAGAAATTGAGGAAAAATTGAGGATCTCTGGAAGAAAACCTAAAATTTGATAAATTGGGTTTAACCACGAATTGAGATTAATTAATGAAGTAAATTGTATATTTGAGTTAGTAAAGTTATGGGTAGAATTTATCTTCGAGAAATTTTGGAATCCGGGCACGTGGGCCCGAGGGCATTTTGGCCAATTCCTTGAGCGGAGTTGGAAAATTATATGATCTGAATTTTTAGCAAATATTCGAGTATATTTTCATTGAATTGTCGTTATTTGGTAGTTTTGGGACGTAGTGCATCCATTGGAGTCGTCATAGAGGCTTGGAAGCCGGGTATGGATCTTCGGAGCGAGGTGAGTCTCCTCTCTATCCTTGTAAGAGGGAATTATCCCCATAGGTGTTCTATGTGCTGTGTGTAATTGTTTGTGGGGGCTACGTACGCACCAAGTGACGAGAGTCCGTGCGTAGCGGCTATTATTGTTATGTCCGGGTAGTTAGGCCCCACATCATGCTCTGTTTTCTACTCGTAATGAACTATATGTTATGAGCCCTGATTATATGTGTAGTTTTTTTTCCTCTGACATCTATGGGATTTAAATCATAGAAAAAAAATTATTTTACGGAAAGCAATATATAAAAAATAAAAAAAAGAATTGTGCCATGACGTGAGATTTTAGGGCCGCCTTATACTCTTTCTTGCAAATGACATACATGCTATGAACTCATGATTTTGTGTGATATTTTTTTTGTCTTAGATTTTATGGAAATTGTTGAATTGAAAGGAATTGGTTATGGAAAGTAAGTTTTATATGTTATTGTGTGTGCATGTGACCGCTTCGCAATTTACATTCCGCGAGCGATGTGCGATTTCCCCCACTCTCATGGGAGTGGTCCATACGCCACGGCGGATTGAAAGGTGCACTTTTGGGACAGGCCGATCGATCCTCGGCAGTGCACAGAGATGATATAATTGAGAATGCACTTTTGGTACGGGCCGGTCGATCCCCGACAGTGCATGGACGAAGCTGTACTATGTTATGATATGGTTACATTGAAAGATGCACTTTTGGGATGGGCCGATCGATTCTCGGCAGTGCGTAGATATGATTATGGTAAGCATGTACTTTTGGGACGGGCCGGCCGATCCCCGGCAGTGCATAGCTATTTTTCCTTATGACTCCGACCGGTTGTCTTATTCCTGTGTGCGCATGATTATTTGGCATTGTTTCATGGTTATTGACTTGTAGTGGATATTTGGGGAAAAGAAAGTGGCCACTGTTATCGTTCCAGTATTTACTTGGATTTTTGTGCTTTATACATATTGCTACTCACTATCCTACATGTCTTCCGCTTTTATTCGTTTTATCATTCTTATATCATACTGTTGGACCTTAGTGAGTGTCAAGTCGACCTCTCGTCACTACTTCTTCGAGATTAGACGGGATACTCACTGGGTACATATATGTATATGTACTCATGCTACACTTTCTGTGCATTTTGTTGCACGGGTACCTTTATAGTACAGTGATCGATTTGGGGACTTGTACGGGCTGCATTCATCCAGAGGCGTTCCACAGCTGCCGGAGTCTCCCTTCTGTGTACTTATATTTTATATTTATTGCCTTTGTCCAATTTGTGTTTCGGACAAGCGTTGTATAATTGTATAAATTCTTAGAAATCGCTCATGGACTTGTGTCAATGGGTTCTGGGGATGTCTTGGTATTTCTTTTTCTGTATTAAGTTGGGTTCTTGCCGTACTTAAATTACGAAATTTATTTATTTAATAAGATAAAAATAAAGAAGAGGCTTCGATTCTAAAATGTTAAGCAGGAAAGTGTTCCAACTGATTAAGGGGTCGGCTTGCCTGACAGTGGTGTCCGGTTCCATCACAACCCATAGGTTTTGGGTTGTGACAACGTGGTATCAAAGCTCTAGGTTCCTCTAGGTTTCACGAGTCATGAGCAAGTCTAGTAGAGTCTTGCAGATCGGTACGGAGACGTCTGTACTTATCTTCGAGAGGCTACAGGGCTGTTAGGAGTACTTCCCTTCTTGATTCCTTATCGTGCGATTTGATTCCTTTAAGGCTTATGCCTATGTTTCTTCCCACTCAATTTTACGCGTCGCGGAGCGCTTGCTATGAATCGAGAGTTTGAGAAATTGTAATGGGGCTACAGATACGGTGTGTGATGTTTTCCATGCATAGTCGATTGGACTGTTGTTGTCGCCCTACAGAAGAATATTATGTTATTTCAGTTCAGTAGTTGTGTTTCTGAGAGCCTTGAGGCTATGCTCAGATGGTGATGATGTACCCGATTAGTTATCGCGTGATGTCGATTTGATGGTAGAATGCTTGACCGTAGGATGGGGGTGATGAATGGATTGAAGGGGGGTCTTCTCAGAGTGTGAATTCGAGATTTCAGTGTTTTAGTTCCGTCAGAGGAAAGGCAATTGAACTATAAATGGTCAGGCTTGGGTGATAAAAGTAATGAAGCTTGGTGTTATCGAGCAAGGTGGAGTATTCACCCGTGTTGTGGTACCGATGTTTGATCGAATAGAACATGTTAAGTTCGCCGGTGCTATAGTTCTTCTATTGCCTTGGGTTAGAGTGTTGTGAAGCGGTATTGAAGAAGAAACTATTATAGACCGTGGTGTGCGGTGGTTAAGGTATTGAATGAGCGTTTCTAATGAAGGCAGCTCAAGAAAGATGATCATCAGAGAGTTTGAAGTCGTGGTGATCTGATGGTTCAAGAGCTACAGAGAATGATATTGAATTGAGGCCGCAACTGAGANTCACAACTGAGAAGCATGCGATGAAGGGGGCCATGTGAAAAGTGTCAGGTAGCGGCTAAATCTCTAAATGCCAGGCGTTAGAGACAGAAGTCGGGTACTTGCTTAAAGGAATGAGTCCAACTAAGTAAGAAGTGGCAGTATAGCCTATGAGTTCAGTGGTATGGCGGTTGCCTGCCTTAGGGAGGAGTTGAAGTGATTTGAGAAATTTTGTGGACAGGGAGTAGATCCACAAGCTTAAACCGAAATGTTGGTTATTAGGAGGAAGGTTAGATGCCACCGAGAGGAGTTGTTAGGGATGAAGAAGGATGCAACATAGCTTGGAATCAGAAGATGTTGTCGCGCGCATAGTGGATGTCCATGGGGAGCGGACGGACTAGTCAAGTCGGTGAAGGAGGACAAGCTTAGGATGGGGGTCTCGATGTCGTAGGAAGTATGCCTCACAGCGTAGTGGAAGGTGTCGGTTGGTGAGTTTCCACATGTGGGTTATCTTCTGTGAGTAGGATAGCGGTTGTGGGGTTGACAAGTTTCTGTGAGGGATCCCAGTGGCTAGTCGGTAGGAAGTAGAATGTGTGAATGGTGCTAGATAATTTGAGTATTTGGGGAATGCTAACAGGTTAATCCGGAAGAATCGAACGGATTGGTTGAGCAAGGTCATGTCAACAAAGAAGAAAAGATCTCAGTAGTGTCTGGAGTGGTGCAGGGAGTAGCTTCGGGCTAAGTGGGGGAGTCCCACCACCTGCAGTTGGGTTGTAAGGTTGTGTCCTCATGGGATTGCGTATTGTCAGTGTATTGGAAACTCGTTACAACTAAGATAAATGAGTAAAGCGGTAATTGAGCATGGAATTCGATAAATGTGTACAAAGTTGGTCCTATTGGAAGATTTAGAATTTGTGCTTAAGGCATAGGCAAGTTGTAAGGGAAGTGACTCAGTCACGTGCTTAATTGAGAGCATGTTCATGTGCTAGAAGAGCCTTGGAGTTGATTGTATTCGGGGCCAGTCAGAGTGGGTGACTCTCAGCAGTGGTCCTAGTGAATTCGAAGGTTAGAAACTGTGGGGTTTGAGGGTTTCAGGCAGCCGTATGATTGAGAATCGAGCTTTTGCAGCTAATCTCTGAGGAGAAGCAAAATGGTTGGAGTGTCCTATGTTATTTCAGCACGCAGGATTGTATTGGAGGAGTGAGAGACATAAACTCTGAGTTGTAGAAAGATTATCAGGAGGTTGTTAGACGGGTTGCGGAATTTAGGCAACATGGTCTCGTGAATTAAGGTCACTCGGGATGAGTGAGGGTTGAACTGCTATGAGTTGAAGGAAGTTACTATTACCTTTGAGGCAATTAAAGATGATTAAAAGAAGATAGGTTGGTTAGCCATGGTTGAAATGGCACAAGTACGACAGTGATCAGTTTCTTCGGTGTGATTGAGTATGTGTATGGTTTGTGCAAATGTGTGTGGGGCTTGTCGGTCGTCGTAATAGACTTCAGTTGGAATCATTCAAGTGCTATGGACTATCAGGTGTAGGCGGGTTCAGGAAGTGTTATGATGGTTCAGACCACTGCTTAAGGAATTGCATGTATTGTGATTGTGAGAGCTCACTTGTGAGTTGTTATGGTTCTCATGAATTGAAGTCAGTAAAAAGGGTTCCTAGGTGATGAAGTGTTCACCCTAATAATGGTTCAGGGGTTATGAT